>CM044004.1:29180548-29270548 GCA_024085815.1 Flaveria linearis
AGTAGTAATAATAATAATAATAATGATAATAATAATAATAATAAAATAATAATAATAAAAATAATAAAATAATAAGAATAAGAATAAGAATAAAATTTTCGGGATATTTTGGGTTGTATTAGTTTTATTGTTTACAGCTAAATTTATTAGTTAGTGACATATTATGTAATATGTTTCAAATCAATAACAGCAATAATTATAAATAAAATCATATCAATAATAATACTACTACTAATAATTATTATCCTTATTAGGTTAATAACAACCAGAATATTTTATAATTCTTTTAGCTAAAATTTAATATCGTGTTTTATGTCATTATGAATAATTTAAGAGTTAATCATGATACAATGTTATACATTTAAAAAGTTTTTATTACAACACTTTTGACGTATTTGTTTTAATTGATATTGATAATCTATTAAATACCATGTGGTTGGTAATAATATCATCACATTATTATAACAAATTACTAAAACACATGTATATATTAACAAGAATCATATGGCGCGCATGTATCATTGAACTCACTGAAAGCAAGGTAACTTCAAAAGTTATCATTATGTCGTTCTCATACACGTTCAAAATCAAACTACGAGAAAACGCAGGTCTATTCCCTGAATACATGTAATAGTGGCAAATCTAAACAATCTATTAAAATAATTGAAAATTACTAATAATTCATTCTTTTTTGTTTATTGAATAGCTATATTTAAACCTCAGTATTTGTATATCCATTTTATTTGAGATAATCAATATTTGTTAGAATAATTAAGAAAGTATTAGAAATTTTCATTTATTTACGTCTAATAATTCTTAAAAAAGAATCATGTTCTATTTTGTTTTTTTCTTTCAAATGGGTGGCAAAAAATAATTGAAAAGACAACATAATAGAGTGACCTTATTTGCGGCCAGGTTTCTTTTGACTCTTACAAATAAACACACAAGACATGTGTCTTTCGTTGTACATGTTTTGCACACTTTGTCTCATTATAAAGTTTTTCTTTGAAACAAAAATACTTTTTTTTAGTAGTAGATTTTAAAGAATGAACGAGTATCAAGTCTCTAGTTAAACAAAATAAAATTACAAACACATGAGAACTTACCATTTTGAATCCTCCTAATAATGTATCCCCAACAAAATCACCACGCTGACTACAATTATTTTACTCATTACTGTACTAGAAATTTCAAATCATTTTATTTATGATTTAGCAGGGATGAATACTGAAAGGCCACTCGATCGTCGACCATATTGCTATCCTTCACCATATTTAATACTCATACAATCACCAAAAAAAAAAAAAAGATTCACTGTCTCTGACTCACTTTAACAAAATAAACACATAATGCATGACAAATCAACCCTTTTAGTATCTAAGTTCACATGAGTAGGCAAATATATCAATCAATATTCACAAGTCATTTATGTTTACTTTTCTCTAAATGTATTTGAACCAAATTGTATCCCGCAGACCTGTCAGAAGTAAATAATATATCAATCAATATTCACAAGTCATTTATGTTTACTTTTCTCTAAATGTATTTGAACCAAATTGTATCCCGCAGACATGTCAGGAGTAAATAATATATCAATCAATATTCACAAGTCATTTATGTTTACTTTTAGTATGTATGTTCACATGAGTTTTTACTTTTAGTATGTATGTTCACATGAGTAGGCAATATATCAAGTAACACCACTAGAAGAAAAATCGTCCTCCCAATTAATCTTCCATATACACGAGTCTATACCAATCCTATCCCCACATGTTGCATAACCCCATGAGAGCTTGGAAGACGATTCCTTCATACCCACACTGTTAGGATCGAACGTTATCACACACACGAACACAATCAACACACACTCAAGAACACACAAAGATTTATAGTGGTTCGGTCCGGTTCTGACCTACATCCACTCTCGGTAACTAGGAAGGTTTTTATTTCTTTTTATGTTGTTTACAAATACAGAGATCAATCTCTTATATAGAGATTGAAGGAAGAAAGCAAACAAGAAAACAACCGAAAAACATGATCTGAATCATCACTATTATTGGAGTGGTTGCACTAATCCTTGTTTTCTGCTTTTGACCAATTTTCATCCACTAATAGTGTAGTAGATTAGCCAATAATTGTGAGTGGTTTCATCTACTCAACAATCTCCCACTTGAAGCCACGAAACAATCTTCACTTGTACTTCAACTGTGCATCTGTATCTCTGTAAAAATTTTTCATCTTTCGATCTTCCTAGTTACCCGGCCTTCTCTTCAATTATCCTGAAGGCCAGTTGAAGCTATGCAAAACTTCAACTTCTCTAAGGTAACAACCTTAGTCAACATATCAGCTGGATTTTCAGTTCCTTTGATCTTCTTCAACTTTACAGTGCCATCATTAATTCTTTCTCTAATGAAGTGATATCTCAGCTGTATGTGCTTTGTCTTCGAATGAAAGACAGGATTCTTTGCAAGATGAATTGCACTTTGATTGTCACAGAATAGTGTACAATCAACTTGTTCTTTGCCAAATTCGTTGAGAAAGTTCTTCAACCATATAAGCTCTTTGCTTGCTTCACCAATTGCCATGTACTCTGCTTCTGTGGTTGAAAGGGCAACACTTTTCTGTAGTTTGGACATCCAACTTACCGCAGTGCCTCCCACTGTAAAGACATACCCGGTGGTGCTTTTATATGACTCTTTGCAACCACCAAGGTCTGCATCTGCAAAACCCTTCAGAATAACATCTTTTTTCTTAAAATGCAATGCCATCTTTGAAGTACCCTTCAAATACCTTAGCAGCCATTTAACTGCTTCCCAATGTTCTTTCCCTGGATTGGACATAAACCGACTAACAACTCCCACTGCATGAGCTATATCTGGTCTCGTGCATACCATTGCATACATGAGGCTACCAACTGCTGATGCATAAGGAACATTAGCCATTTCTGCTTTGTCTTCATCTGATTTGGGTGACTGAACTTTAGAAAGCTTAAAGTGACTTCCCAAAGGTGTGCTTCTGATCTTAGCATCTTCAAGGCTGAATTTCTCTAACACTTTCTTAATGTACTTTTCTTGAGAGAGTGTCAAAGAACCATCTTTGTTTCTGAGAATACTCATCCCGAGTATTTGGTTTGCAGTTCCCAAGTCTTTCATCTCAAATTCTTCAGACATTTGCTTCTTTAATTTCTTGATTTCTGCCATGTCTGAACCGGCAATTAACATATCATCTACATAGAGTAGTAGAATGATATAAGAACCCTTGAACTTCTTAATGTAACAACAAGAATCATTGTCACATCTCTTGTAACCAACTCTTCTCATGAAGTTATCAAACTTCAAATACCATTGTCTTGGCGCATGTTTTAGACCATACAAGCTCTTCTTCAATTTACACACCAGGTTTCCTTTGCCTTTAACCTGAAAACCCTCTGGTTGTGTCATGTAGATGTCTTCATCTAGGTCACCATGTAGAAAAGCTGTCTTGACATCTAGCTGCTCTAGATGCAAGCCTTCTGCTGCTACAATGCTGAGAACAAGTCTGATTGTAGTCATCTTCACCACTGGAGAAAAAATTTCATTGAAATCAATTCCCTCTTTCTGTTGAAACCCCTTGACTACCAATCTTGCTTTGTACCGTTTGGTACCATCATGTTCGTCCTTGACCCTGAAGACCCATTTGTTTTGAAGAGCTTTCTTCCTAGCTGGAAGCTTTGTTAAGTGCCAGGTCTTGTTCTTCTCAAGCGACTTCATTTCATCTTTCATTGCTAGCTCCCACTGCAATGAATCTTTCATCCCCATGGCTTCTGAATAACACTGGGGCTCACCATTTTCTGTCAGAAGTATGTAATTGACAGATGGTGAATATCTGTTTGGTGGTCTGATGACTCTGGAGGATCTTCTTGGTTGAAATTGAGGTGTTACTGAGGATTCTGGAGTTTGAGGAGCAACTTCTTCTTCTTCCTCCTCAGAATCATTACTAGAATCATCCCTTGAGCTCTCACTGTCGCTTGACTCATTCCCATTTTCTGGAATGTTGACTGAAGCTTCTTTTCTTTTTCCACCACTTTCAAACTCAACACTTTCTTTCTGAACTTCTTGTCTCTTGGTGTTTCTGTCTTTGTATAATTCGTTTTCATTGTAGACGACATTCTTGCTTCTGATTACTTTCCTGCCTTCATTATCCCAAAGCCTGTAACCCATTTCTCCAGACCCATAACCAATGAATGTGCACTTCTTGGACTTTGAGTCTAGCTTGTCCCTGTCATCTAACAAATCGTAAGCACTACAACCAAAGACACGTAAGTGTTCGAGACTTACCTCCTTTCCTTGCCACATTTCTTCTGGCAATTTAAAATCCAAGGGAGCAGATGGTGAACGGTTAATCAAATAGGCTGCAGTGTTAACTGCATCTGCCCAGAATGTTTTGGGCATCCCGGCATTCAACCTCATGCTTCTAGCCCTCTCATTCAGTGTTCTGTTCATTCTCTCAGCTACACCATTTTGCTGAGGAGTTCCTGGAACCGTTCTGATCATCTTGATCCCTTTCTTAGCACAATAGCTGATAAATTGTTTGCTAATGTATTCACCACCATTGTCCGACTTCAAGCACTTTACCTTCAGATTAGTTTCATTTTCAACAGCAGATTTCCATATCTTAAAAGCATCAAATACACCAGATTTATGTTTAAGAAAATAGACCCAAACCTTGCGTGTTGAATCGTCAATGAAGGTAACATAGTAGCTTGAGCCTCCTAGAGATGAAACTGATGTTGGTCCATATACATCCGTGTGAACAAGCTCTAATTTTTGAGCTTTTGGTGTTCTCCCTGTTTTCTCAAAAGAAACTCTTTTTTGTTTGCCAAGAACACAAGGTTCACAAAATTTGGTTTCCACTTTCTTCAAGTCTGGAAACTTCCCTTTCTGAGCCAAAATCTTCAATCCCTTTTCGCCCATGTGTCCGAGTCGATTGTGCCATAAAGTTGATGGACTCGGATCTGAGGTCATTGCATGAACCTCTTCGGCTGAAACATCTGCCATGTACAAAGTGCCTTTCTTCTTTCCTTTGGCAATCACCATATTGCCTTTGATCACTTTCCATATTCCACCCCCAAAGTGAACATTGAACCCTTCATCATCCAATTTTCCAACTGAAATCAACTTTCTCCTCAAGTTAGGAATAACCCTGACATTTTTCAATGTCCATATAGTTCCTAATGAGGTCTTCAAGTCTACATCTCCAATACCTGTAATATCAAGCATTTGATCATCGGCTAAACGAACTTTACCAAAGTTACCTGTTCGCAGATTCTTTGCCATATCTGGGCATGAGATAGCATGAAAAGAAGCACCCGAATCCATAATCCAGGATTCCACATCATTCTCAACACAACATATGAGAGTTTCATCGGATTCTTCAGATGCAACATGATTGACTTCTTTCTTGGATGTTGATGGTTTTGGACATTGGCTTCTAAAATGACCCTTTTCTTTGCAATTCCAACATTCAATGTCTTTTCGGTTCTTAGACTGCCCCCTTCTTCTAGATTTTGACCTGCCTTGATTATGACCTCTTTCGTTTCTTCTTCCTCTACTTTCTGTGTGTAATAAAGAACTAGAACTAGAAGTCTCACCATTGCTTCTCCGTCTGATATCTTCATTTATGATCAAGTCACGAATACTCTCAAGAGTGAGTTTGGTAGTGCCGGATGCACTACTAACACCTGTGACTGTGCCTGACCAACTATCGGGCAAGGATGATAAAAGGAGTAGAGCTTTAACTTCATCTTCAAACTTTATTTCAACAGAGGCTAAACGAGAGATAATCGAGTTGAACTCGTTTATGTGAGCGGCAACCGACATGCCTTCCTTCATCTTGGTGTTAACCAATTGTCGGATGAGGAATACTTTGTTGGAAGCGGACGGCTTCTCGTACATGTTGGACAAAGCTTTCAATACACCATATGTGGTTGTTTCATTGACAACATTATACGCAACGCTCTTTGCCAAAGAAAGCCTAACCACGCCCAAAGCTTGTCTATCCAACAACTTCCAATCTTCATCGTACATGTCATCTGGTTGTTGTCCCAGCATTGGTAAATGCAAACTTTTCTGATATAATAAGTCTTCAATTTGCATTTTCCAAAATCCATAATCGGTTCCATCAAACTTATCAATCTTGATTTTACCATCTTCTGCCATTTTCACGAACAAATTACCAGTTTGCTACTAACCAACACGTTCGTACTGCAAAATGATAATTATACGAAAGCAAAAAAAACTTATCTTTTTCAAGCTTTGAACGGCGATAAACAACCAAGTTGTGGATGATGGATGTTATGAGATACTTGTCAAACTTGAGGGGTCCTTTTGGTAAAATTGAAAAAAAAATTCAATTTTCCACCAAAAAAAGGTTAATTTGCGTGCCTTTTTTTTTCTAAAGAAAACCTAATCTCCTTCACTTTTCCACCTAATTTTACCTTTCTGCTTTCTTCACTTTTCCTTTCTTCACTTTTTCTTTCTTCCTAAGCAGACCTGAAAAAAAAAACTTAATCTCCTTCTTCTCTTGAAACCTTCTACCCCAAACCCACTGTGACCTCTAGAGATCGTGGCTGATCTCCGGCGAGGGAAGCAACGGGTTCGTCGGAACCCTGGACAGTCACGACGGCAGAGACGGGGGGTTCGGCGGCGGCAGCTTAGCGACGGTCGGTGGATCGAGGGTGGTTGTGGTGGCTCAGCTGTGGCTGGTGGCAGCGACGGAGAGGAGGGGGGAGGCAGCGGCGGCGGCGGCTGTCCCTGTTTGCGACGGCGAAGAGAGCGGCGGTGGCGGTGGTGCTAGAGGCGGCTGACCGGCGATGACTGGAACGGGAACAGAAAGGTCTCCAAATCGAAACCCTAGTCTCGATTTTAACAGGTCAGTTTCTCCTCTTTCTTCTCCCTCCTCTGTTCGATTACTGGTTCGTGTGTTGATCGAGAGCCACTGGCTCTCAGTTGTTAGGATCGAACGTTATTACACACACGAACACAATCAACACACACTCAAGAACACACAAAGATTTATAGTGGTTCGGTCCGGTTCTGACCTACATCCACTCTCGGTAACTAGGAAGGTTTTTATTTCTTTTTATGTTGTTTACAAATACAGAGATCAATCTCTTATATAGAGATTGAAGGAAGAAAGCAAACAAGAAAACAACCGAAAAACATGATCTGAATCATCACTATTATTGGAGTGGTTGCACTAATCCTTGTTTTCTGCTTTTGACCAATTTTCATCCACTAATAGTGTAGTAGATTAGCCAATAATTGTGAGTGGTTTCATCTACTCAACACACACCATCTTGGATCATCATCTCGATTAATCTTCCCAATCCATAGTTATTTCCCTCACCTTTTGTGCGCCAAAACAAAATTTTTAGATTATAACACGAATTTCCTCGAGAAGTTAGTATCTATAATTCATTCACCCATCGACCTTTTTATCCAAAAAGAGTAGATTCACCCCTTCTAATATTTTATGTAATCGTCGAGAACCAGATAACACCATCACTGTTGGTATATTGAACGATGAAGATATCAAAAACATTATGTCAATAAGTCAATCAAAGCTTATGTTGAAATAGTACAACTACTGAATTCATACTCTATATACTCAAGATTGTATCTTCGAACTAACTGTGTATCAATTGATAAGCTACAACAGTCGATCAATATTTGTATCTGGTGATAAATTCTCTTTTTGTACAAATCATGAATTGCTGCTGAGCAGTAGTGGTGCTAACATGATCTTACAACTGATGAAGATTTGCACTACTATATTGTTTATTTGTTTTCTCCTTTAATGTAGCCAATTAAAATACACATTCGTGCTACGCCGTAATGTGTAAATCAATGGTTGTAGTTTGCCGCAAACCATAAACCTAATTTAGAGGATCAAGATTGTTATAGTATTTAACTTTCGTAGTAAAGGTACCTCATACATGTTTAGTTTAGAGGTTGCGTGTTTTGCCCACTTGATTTGCTCTTATCTAATCGTATATGTGTTTTTGTGCCATATATTGAGTGAAGAATAGTCTAAATAACATAAGTTATTCTTCAAGTATTGTGTGTTGTTTTATTACGGCAGTTAATAGAGATTCCACATATATTAATACTGATATATAGAGTTTTTGATCTTAGGATCCAACAATAAGAGCTTGGGCTTTTCATTTGTTTGAACTTTCTTATCAAATAACCTGTTTCTATGGATTTGCATATCAAAAAAATAATTCTCGAAATGGAAACTGTAATATGTGTACCAAACATGATTTGGAAAACCGTACTTAAATGAAGCAACCTATGTTCACTCCAAATGATTACGTTACTTGGAGGATTTCTTGAGAAATCGAGATCAAACGCCATAGAATTCCATCATTAATAGTTCTTATATTCTAATGGTTCAAGCAACTGATGAAGAAGGTGGTATGATTCCAAAAGACCCCTGAAGTATTAAGGTGAAGGACTAAGATAATAGAAGTAAACTATAAGGCAAAGTAGTTAATCAGAATATGCATTCCAAATAGCATCATTCATGGTTTCCGAATGTTCACAGCTGCTAAGAGTTAATGTGAAGATTTGAAGGAGAGATATGAAGGAAAAATAGATATTAAAGAAAATAAAAAGGTATGTGCTATGGCAAAGGTTCACAAACATCTATTTTATAATATAGGAAACTATGACTGCACCACCTTTGAGATATCTTGAACTCCTAGAGACTCTTCTGAAGCTAGCAAGAAGATGAAAAATAGTGAAATTCTCAATGTTTTTGAGAACTCTTCTAAAGACTTGGACAATCAACACTATGTTGTAAGGCCCCGATCCCGGAGACCTCACAGTTGCTCATTCATAGCACTAAACATGCATAGCATTATACATTTCATAAAAAATTACAGCGGAAGTCATTAACAAAAAACATTCATTTTATTATTAATTACTTTTTTATGCAATACAACATTGTTTAAAACACAAAAGACAACATCCTTTGATTGCATTACAAAAAAACAATACTAATATGCGTGAATGGATGCCAGTCTTACCCCGCCAAGTAGCCTCCATGCATGTCATCCTTATCAACCATTACCTGCCAACTGAAAATGCATAAAAGTGAGCGTTGCTGAGTGAGTTCTAGTTTTATAAGTATCAAAATATTTTATACGTTTCATATGTAAAAATACTCTTTTCCTTGAAATACTTTCTTTACTTTCACTCATGTTCATTCATTATCATACGTATTCATTCGTTCGTACTTTATCCTTTCGTTTGTTTCGTACTTTATCTTTATCGTTCATTTCGTACTTTACCTTCATCATTCGTTTCGTACTTTACTATTATCTTTCACTGATTCTAGATTCTGTCAACCTTTTCCCCTATCGTGGCACGGAGCCACGGGCTCCGGGGTCGAATGACAAGGATCTCGTTTCGTACTATGGGTTCAGTCACCAAGACTGATCCCCCTGTGTGTGAACCCTCACGGGTTAGTCAAAATCGCACGTTATAAGACACACAGTTGAGCTAACAACTCACAAAGAGTTGTGATCCTCCTTTAAATCTGCTTGCAAGCCTTTTCTTTCTTTCATTATGGTTCACTTTTCATCTTTGTTATCTTTCACTTAGTTATGTTTTGCTTTACGTTCATTCACAGATACGTCATACTATGTAAAGTCACAACATAATACTTGACGTATATTAAAATATAAAATATACGTTTTGAAAACTATTGAAAGATAACACCTCATGCACATATGCATAAAATACATTCATCATCACCTCGTACATATTCTCTGCATAAACCCTCAGATGTTCTTGGTTAGAATAATTCAAACCATTCCATAAGTCAAACTAGGGTCAAACCCTAAACTTCTTATCTTTCCTAAAATTATAGAAAATTTTCTAAGTGTTGGGCGCATGGGAACTATTTGGGCGCATGAGGTCTGTTTGGGCGTTTCTACACTATGCAGGCGCATGAGCCTATACTTAACCATTTCCACACTTAGGCGCACGAGCCTCTTGGGTGCACGGGTACTATTTGGGCGCATGACCATATACTTAGGCATTTCAACAAAAACTTAGGCGCATGATGCACTGTTTAGGCGCATCATCCTACACTTAAAAATTTCTAAGACATTTCTAGGCGCACTAGTTACTGTTCAGGCACATCAACTTGTACTTAGATTTTTAAGCCTATTTTTCAGGCGCACGGGTCCTGTTTGGGTGCATCACCTCACCTAAAACTTTTCTAAGGCAAAATAGTGGGTGCATGGGCCTTGTTTGGGCGCATGAGCACCATCTTATGTGTTCCTAACATGTTTTTCAGTCCCAAACATTTTCTTAGCATATTTTAAGTCATACACTACAATTTTGGACCTTATTCTAGTATGTACAACCACAATACATTAACATACATACATTTCAAACAGACGGTCATACATAAACTTTTCTAAAAATGTTTATATGCATTTTCAGCAACGAAAAAGTTGTAAATCAAGTAAAACATGGGGTCTAGAGACTCACCTTAGCTGCTTTTAAGCTCTACCTCTTTGAACTCGAACTTTCAAAGGTTCCTATCACCTAGACATGTGAAAAACACATAACCGAACATGTATACACAAATAAGAACATGTAGAACTCGGTTTCATGGTCAAAACCCATAAAAACCGAACCAAAAACTCATAAAAGCACATACCAAACGTAAACTCAGCTTCTTCTTCTCCTCCAATCGAGAGAACTTTGGTTTCTTGCTTCTTTCTCTCTCTCTCAGTCGACAAAATCAGATTATGGGGGTTGATATGGGCGGCCATGCTTAAAGTAATAAAAAAATATTTGACTTTTGTGCTTTTACACAACGCCCCCTCCACTTTTGTTCATTTTACTTTCTTTCAAGATACTTTCCTTTTCTTTTCTTTTATTCGACTAAAAAGAGGTTTCGTCCCCGAAACCCGTCATTCTTCAAACAACTGTGGGTAATGCTGCCTCATCTCTTCTTCAGTATCCTATGTAGACTTGGAACCCTTTCGGTTTTTTCACTACACACGCACCAGTGGAACCCCTTTATTCCTTAATCTCTTTTCTTTTCGATCAACGATTGCCACTGGTTGCTCTACATAATTGAGTCGTTCATCCACTTCGATATCATCTATTGGTACAATCATATGTTCATTAGCTAAGCACTTTCTCAGCTGAGATACATGGAATGTCGGATGAATTTCACTTAACTCATCTGGCAATTCTAACCGATATGCCACCTCTCCTACTCGTGCGATGATTCGGAAAGGTCCTATATACCTCGTGCCCAGCTTGCCTCATTTCCAGAACCGAATAATCCCCTTCCAAGGTGAGACCTTCAACATAATTCAGTCGCCCACCTTGAATTCAATCAGTCTACGCCTCCTGTCGGCGTATGACTTTCGCCTATCCTTCACCGCCTTCATAAAGGTCTTGATCTTCTCAAACTTTTCAGTTATAACCTCGATCACCTCAAGGCTACTAAAATCTTTCTACCCATTGTCACCCCAACATACGGGTGTCCTACACCTCCTACCGTATAGCATCTCGTAAAATGGCATACCAATGCTTGCATGATAACTGTTGTTATATGAGAACTATGCTAACGGTAAGTGATCGTCCCAACTTCCTCCAAAATCAATCATGCCTGCTTGAAGCATATCCTTAAGCGTCTGGATCGTCCTCTCAGACTGACATCTGTTTGAGGATGCTAAGCCATGCTAATTTGTAGCCTCATCCCCATCGCATCGTGGAATCTCTTTCAAAACTTTGATGTAAATCTAGTGTCACGATCTGACACGATAGATACCGGCACACTATGACGAGCTACAATCTCCTTGATGAACAGATCCGCCAATCTCTCAGATGAATACATCTCGCGGATCGGTAAGAAGAGAGCACTCTTGGTCAGACGATCAACAATCGCCCATATAGTATCGCACCCCTCGCCATACGAGGTAGCTTCGTAATGAACTCCATGGTGATGTGCTCTCACTTCTACTCGGGTATATCCAACGGTTGGATCTTCCCGTATGGTTTTTGAAGTTCTGCCTTCACTTACAAATAAGTAAGGCACTTGCTCACGTACTCCACTACATTGCGCTTCATACCCGGCCACCAATATTCCTTTTTCATTACCTGGTACACCTTCATGGCACCAGGATGAATCGAGTATCGTGTATTATGAGCTTTATCCATGATCCGCGCCGGTAGTCTCCGTAGCAAGGGATCCACATTTGTCCATTTTGGGTCCTGACACCTAGAGTGTTTTCACCCAATTCTGTGACTAGACCTCTCATTCGTTTGGAATTTAAGCGATCTTCTTTCAACAGCTCATCTTGAACCCTTTCACCTGGGTCATCACGTCAGTGGTCATAACCAATCGATAAGCCTTCACCCGAATCGGCTCGGGTCTCTCCTTTCGGCTAAGGGCATCGACCATGATGTTAGCCTTACCTGGATGGTAATGGATCTCACAATCATAATCATTGATGAGCTCTAACTATCTCTTATGTCTCATGTTGAGATCCTTCTACTCGAAAAAGTACTTCAAGCTCTTATGGTCGGTGTAGATGGTGCACTTTGTCCCGTATAAGTAGTGCATCCAAATCTTCAGCGCGAAAACCACAGCCGCTAACTCCAAATCATTGGTAGGGTAGTTGACTTCATGGGTTTTCAGCTGTCGGGATGCGTAGGTTATTAACCTTCCACATTGCATTAACACGCAACCAAGCCCCGAATAGGAAGCATCCGGATATACCACTAAGTCCTCACTCCCTTCGGGTAACATCAAAACATGAGCTTGAGTTAATCTCATATTTAACTCCTCAAAAGCATCCTCCTGTTTCTGACCCCACACAAACTTCATATCCTTGCTGGTCAATTTGGTCAAAGGTGAGGCTATCTTGGAAAAGTCTTGGATGAATCTCCTATAATAACCCGCCAGACCCAAGAAACTGTGGATCTCAGATGCCGTCTTTGGACACTTTTATTGCATCACTGCCTCCACCTTTGCCGGGTCCACCATGATTCCCTCGGAATTCACCACCTGACCCAAAAACTAAACCTCACGTAACCAAAAAGCACACTTAGAAAATTTAGCGTACAACTTCTCTTTTCTAAGTGTCTCCAACACCCCATGTATGTGGTCGGCATGTTCTTCTTCACTTCTCAAATAAATTAGGATATTATTAATAAATACGATCACTGATTTATCTAACATTGGCCGACACACTCGGTTCATTAAATCCATAAAAGCATCCGGCGCGTTCGTCAAACTGAAGGACATAACGAGAAACTTGTAGTGTCCATAACGTATGCGAAAAGCTGTCTTTGGAATGTCCCGCTCCTTCACCTTCAACTTATGGTAACCAGATCGAAGATCTATCCTCGAGAATCAACTGGCACCCTGGAGTTGATCAAACAAATCATCAATCCTCGGTAGCGGATACCGATTCTTCACCGTCAGCTTATTCACCACTCAGTAGTTGATGCACATCCACATACTACCTTCCTTCTTGTTCACGAAAAATATCAAAGCACCCCAAGGAGAGATGCTCGGTCGGACAGACCCTTTATCCATCAACTCCTACATTTGATCCATTAGTTCCTTCATCTCGGTAGGAGCTAATCGATATGGTGCTTTAGTAACGGGTTGAGAACTGGGTATCAGATCAATCTGAAACTCAATCTTATGATCTGGTGGCACACCAGGTAAGTCCTATGGGAACACGTCTGAAAAAGTCACGTGCAACCGGCACATTAGACACTTGTGGTACAGACGCATCCGCATCTTATATGTTGTCCAGATAGGCACTACATCCCCGCCTCATACACTTTTCTGCCACCGCCATCGAAATCATCTTTGGAACCGTAGTGGCGCGATCACCGAAAACCGCCACTGAACTCCCATCGGGTGCAATTAATCGAATCATCTTCTTGCGACACACGATGTTTGCCTTATAGGTTGCTAACCAATCCATCCCTTGTAATACATCGAATCCTCCTAGGGGCATCACATATAATTTAGCAGAAAACCTATGACCTTCTAGTTCTATGGCATAGTCCTCTATCATATCAGTAATTCCAGTGGACTTACCAATAGCAGTTTCTACATCGAATGGGTCGTTAATACTTCTACTACTAATAGACAACTTATCACAGAAAGTAGTAGAAATAAAACTCCTACTAGCACTAGAAATAAATAATATAGAGATACAAGTCTAGTCTACTAGGAATATACCTGTCATGACATTGAGATCCGCCCTAGTCTTCTCTTTCTCCTGCTCGTTTCCCTCCTTTGCCCTCGAGCTCTCCACCCTTAGTTCCTTGTAGTCTCTTCTCATATGCCCCTTCTTACCACAGGCATAACACTTTACCACACGACAATCCCTTGCCATGTTGCCATTCCTTCCACATTTGAAGCAGACGTTCGACCCCTACCTGTATTCTCCCGCATGGTTCTTCCCACACTTGCTACACACCTTTGCCCTTCACCGGTTACAGCCACCTTAGGACTCTCGACCTTCTTATTTTTGGCCTTGGGAGTGAAACCATCGCTACCAGAACATTTCCTACTCTATTTGTCCCCTGTCCTTTCATCTTCCCTTAAGACTCTCATGACCCCAGTCACCGCCGCCGGTAGTATCGTGTGCATGACCTGTTGCACCCCCTCAGCTATTGCCTCCTTCACTAAGGTCATCAGATTAGGGCTTCCATCCCCACTGCATGGTGGTGAAGCCCGATCCCTTTAGGCGCTATTTCAGCATTCAGATTCGTGTCCCTCATAACACGCGACCCAGCGCCACTTCCACCACGACCTCCACCTCAAGCAACTTTCCGGAATCCTCTACCAACCATCTTAAGCACTATAAGATTCAAACACTGACATGGACCTTCAAGGTAACGGCTCAGTTTATGTTGAGTATAGTAAGTCCTTAATTACAGTGGCCAGTTGTGATTAGCCACCTACTTTACTCTTCACACCCCAAGCATTCCCTATCCTTAATACATCAGTATCTAAATCTACTAAGAACACATAATCATATAGCACACGCACATAACTTCAATTAACGTTTAAGAAAAGAAATACCTGATAGCACGTAGCTACTCGGGCTGGCATCCTTCTCCTTTAGTCCCATTCTCAGTTTAAGATTAGGTTTTTTAAAATATTTTACCCAATTCACTTAAACTATGGCTCTAATACCAACTTGTAAGGCCTCGATCCCGGAGACCTCACAGTTGGTCATTCATAGCACTAAATATACATAATATTATACATTTCAAAAAGCATTATAGCAGAAGTCATTAACAAAAAAACCATTCATTTTATTATTAATTACTATTGTTATGCAAAACAACATTGTTTAAAACACAAAAGACAACATCCTTTGATTGCATTACAAAAAAATAATAATAATGTCCGTGAATGGATGCCAGTCTTGGCCCGCCACGTAGCCTCCCTATGTGCTATCCTCAGCAGCCATTACTTGCCAACTGAAAATGCATAAAAGTCAGCGTTGTTGAGTGAGTTCTAGTTTTATAAGTATCAAGATACTTTATACGTTTCATATGTAAAAATACTCTTTTCCTTAAAATATTTTCTTTACTTTCACTCATGTTCATTCATTATCACACGTATTCATTCGTTTCATACTTTATCATGTCGTTCATTTCGTACTTTATCTTCATTGTTCATTTCGTACTTTATCTTCATTGTTCATTTCATACTTTACCTTTATCGTTCGTTTCGTACTTTATTATTATTTTTCATTGATTCTAGATCCTGTCAAGCTTTTCCCCCATCGTGGAACGAAACCACGATCTCTGGGTCGATGACAAGGATCCCGTTTCGTACTATGGATTCAGTAACCAAGACTAATCCCCCTATGTGTGAACCCTCACGGGCTAGTCAAAATCGCACATTATAAGACACACAGTTGAGCTAACAACTCACAAAGAGTTGTGATCCTCCTTTAAATCTACTTGCAAGCCTTTTCTTTCCTTCATTACTCTTCAATTTTTATCTTTGTTATCTTTCACTTCTTTACGTTATACTTTACGTTCATTCATACGTTCGTCATACTACGTAAAGTAATAACATAATATTTAACGTATATTATATTATAATATAAATATGTTTTGTAAATCATTAAAAGATAACATCTCATGCACCTATGCATACAACATATTTATCATCACATCATAATTATTCTTTGCATAAACCCTCTCATATTCATGCTTAGAATAGTCCAAAACAACCCATAAGTCAAACTAGGGTCAAACCCTAAAATTATGTTTTTCCTCAAAATTCCAGAAAATTTTCTAAGTGTTTAGCGCATGGGAACTATTTGGGTGCATAAAGACTGTTCGGGCGTTTCTCCACTATGCAGCCGCATGAGCCTGTACTTAACCATTTCCACACTTAGGCGCATGAGCCTCTTGGGCGCATGGGCACTATTTGGGTGCACGACTATATACTTAGGCATTTTAGCCAACTTAGGCGCATGATGCACTGTTTAGGCGCATCAACCTACACTTAGAAATTTCTAAGGCATTTCTAGGTGCACGAGTTACTTTTCAGGCGCATCATCTCGTACTTAGATTTTTACGCCTATTTTTCAGGCGCACGGGTCCTGTTTGGGCGCATCACCTCACCTAAAACTTTTCTAAGGCAAATAGTGGGCGCATGAACACCATCTTATGTTTTCCTAACATGATTTTCAGTCCCAAACATTTTCTTAGCATATTCTAAGTCATACACTACCATTTGGACCTTATTCTAGTATGTACAACCACAATACGTTAACATACATACATTTCAAACATACGGTCATACATAAACTTATACGAAAATGTTTACAAGCATTTTCAACCCTGAAAAAGTTGTAAACAAGTAAAATATGGGGTCTAGAGACTCACCATAGCTGCTTTCAAGCTTAACCTCTTTGAATTGGAACTTTCAAAGGTTTCTAACACCTAAACATGCGAAAAACACACAACCGAATACATATACACAAATAAGAACATGTATGTAAGGCCCCGTTCCCGGGACGCTTACAGTTGGTCATTCATCGCATATATTTAAATAAAACAATGCAGCGGAAACATTCAAGATAAACTTTTCTTTTACTATAAATACTTTTGCCATTTAATACAACGTACGTCAGTTACAAAACATCTAATGTTGCATTACATCACAAAAGCATCTAACAAAAGAATGTCATCCCAAAGAGCTGAGTAGCCGCCTCGTACCATCCTCAGCAACTTTACATGCCAACTGGAAGCACATAAAAAGTCAGCGATGCTGAGTGAGTTCTAGTTTTATATGCGGTAAAACACTTTCTATATGTAGTATATAAAAATACTCTTTTCTGTAAAATACTATACTGTACTATATATGCGAACACGCATCAACTGTATGAACAAATAACGTTCGTTCTTTGCACTATATGCCTTGTCTGTAAACTTTATCTTTATGTTTCACTTTCTGTATGGACCAGTGAGCGATACCCCAACTATATGCGCGATGGGAAACGGATGACGGGCCATCTATATCCCCCGAAGGGTCAACTATATTCCCCCGAAAGGGCTATGTGTATCCCCCAAAGTGGTCAACTGTATCCCTCGAAAGGGCTACGTGTATCCCCCGAAGGGTCAACTGTATCCCTCGAAAGGGCTGTGTGTACTGTGTACAAGGCCGACCCGATCATCCGGAGCACGCCACAAAGGTCCTGCCAATCTCAATTGATTGACCCTGTGTGCGTCAATGGGTAGCTAACCTGCAACACAGTTGAGCTAACGACATATAGTCATGTAACTCCTATAAGCTTGCAAGACTTGTTAAGTTTTATTAATGTTCCTTCACTTTCTTTATTACTCTTTCACTGTACTTTACGTAATACTTTCATTTCATCTATTAGTGATAACATGTAAAACTGTGGAATGATAAACATGCATCAAATCGAGGAACATCGGTATTTACAAATCATCAGTCATTACTATCATATAAGGCTACATCATACTTAGCCTACATACATCATACATACACTTCTCTCCACATTCACATCAGCCCTATTTGGGCGATTGAACATACTCCAGTCGCATGGCCTCCATGCGACTGAGTCGTGCCAATGGGCATACAGTCGTGCGGATGGACTTCTATCGTACGAATGAACCCTATGCGAATGGGCATCTATGCGACTGAACCCTCAGTCGTACGTCTGTTCTATTATGCGAATGGATCTATGCGACTGAATCCTCAGTCGTGCCTTTGTACTATCATGTGAATGGGTCTATGCGACTGAACCCTCAGTCGTGCGTCTGTACTATTATGCGAATGGGTCTATGCGACTGAACCCTCTGTCGTGCATCTGTACTATTATGCGATGGGTCTATGCGACTGAACCTTCAGTCGTAGGGCCTGTCATGCGACTGAGCCCCAATCGTACGACTGAGCCTCAATCGTACGATTGAACATCAGCCGTTCCTCAGTCGTGCGACTGGCCCTTCAGTCGCATAACCCTAACTGGCAGCGACTGAAGTTCATCACGAACAGCAGCCGTGACACTCGGCTGAAAAACACTTCTAAACTCCATTCAAGGCTAGATTAACCCTCCCAAACCTTAGGGAATCATACTAGGACCTCATATAACATGTGTAAGTCCTAAATCATACTTTAAACACCTTATGCAAGATTTCACCCAAATGGGTCAAACATACAATTTTACAAAACTAGGGTTAGATGTGATCCAGCCCCAAAATCATTTGAAAACATGTAAATGTGGGGTCCTAGAACTCATATTATCACGGAGAATATGAAGAGCTTCGATTTGAATAGCCTCTCGACAAATTTCGAGCCCGAATCAGCCCATTCTCTCTTTTCCTTCTCTGCTCTGTCGCTCTCTGCTCTTTCCCGACTGAAACGTGTGAGTGTTGGGGAAAGAAGAGAGCTGCTCCTCATTTATAGGTACAGCTCAGTCGCCCGAAGTCCAGGGGTGACTGGACCTTCAGTCGCATGAACACCATGCGACTGGACCTCCAGTCGCATGAGTTCCATGTGGTTGAACCTTCAGTCGTGCGATTGAACTCCAGTCGTACGGTTGAGCTTCAATCGTCCGAGCATTATGCGATTGAACCTCCAGTCGGATGAATTCCATGAGACTGAGACTCATTCGCATATCACTTCAAAAAGTCAAACTTCCGGGTGTTACAAGTCCACCCCCCTTATTTAGGTTTCGTCCCCGAAACCTGTTATTCCTCGAACAATCGTGGGTAAAGCTGTCTCATTTCTTCTTCAGTTTCCCACGTTGATTCGGATCCCTTCCTGTGCCGCCACTGTATACGCACAAGGGGAACTACTTTATTTCTTAACCTCTTCTCTTTGCGATCGACGATCGCCACTGGTTGCTCTACATAGTTGAGCCGTTCGTCTACTTCAATATCTTCCAGTGGAACGATCAGATCCTCATCGGCCAAACATTTTCTCAGATGAGATACGTGGAAGGTCGGGTGAATTCCACTTAACTCATCTGGTAGATCCAACCTATAGGCCACCTCCCCTTCTCGAGCAACAATTCGAAAAGGGCCTATATACCGCGGGCTCAACTTACCCCGCTTCCGGAATCGAATGATTCCTTTCCAAGGCGAGACCTTTAACATAACCCGGTCTCCCACCTGGAACTCAATCAGTCTGTGTCGTTTGTCAGCATACGACTTCTGTCTGTCTTTGTCTGCCTTCATATATGCTTTGATCCTTTCGAGCCTTTCAGTCGTAGCCTCGATCACTTCGACGCTCCCCAATTCTTTTTGACCAATATCACCCCAACAAACGGGTGTCCTGCATCTCCTGCCGTATAGCATCTCATAGGGTGGCATGCCAATACTGGCATGATAGCTGTTGTTGTACGAGAATTCAGCTAACTGTAGGTAGTCATCCCAACTTCCCCCGAAGTCAATAACACATGCCCGGAGCATGTCCTCCAAAGTCTGAATGGTCCTTTCAGACTGACCATCAGTTTGAGGATGATAAGCCGTGCTAATATGTAACCTCGTCCCCATAACATCGTGGAATTTCTTCCAGAATTTGGATGTAAACCGGGTGTCGCGATCAGACACAATCGACACCGGTACTCCATGACGAGTCACAATCTCTTTGATGAAAAGATCGGCCAACCTTTCGGACGAATATGTCTCGCGCATCGGTAAGAAGTGAGCACTCTTCGTCAGACGATCCACAATCACCCATATAGTATCGTACCCTTTCGGGGTACGTGGCAGCTTTGTGATAAAATCCATGGTGATGTGCTCCCACTTCCATTCCGGTATGTCCAATGGTTGAATCTTTCCATACGGCTTTTGATGCTCTGCCTTTACTTTCAAACACGTGAGGCACTTACTCACATACTCCACCACATCACGCTTCATACCGGGCCACCAATAATCTTTCTTCATGTCTTGGTACATCTTGGTAGCACCGGGATGAATGGAGTACCGAGTCTTGTGAGCTTCATCCATAATCCTCATTCGCAGATCCCCAAGACGAGGAATCCACATACGCCCAAACCGGGTTCTAACACCAGTTGTGTTCTCACCCAACTCCGCAACCAGGCCTCTCATTCTTTCAGAGTTAAGATGATCTTCTTTAAATGCCTCATCTTGGAACTCTTTGACTTGCTTCATCACGTCAGAGGTCATGATCAGCTGGTACGCTTTCACCCAAATTGGCTCGGGCCTCTCTTTTCGGCTAAGGGCATCTGCCACCACGTTGTCTTTGCCCGGATGGTAGTGGATTTCACAATCATAATCCTTTATAAGTTCCAACCATCGCCTCTGCCGCATATTCAAATCTTTTTGCTCGAAGAAGTACTTCAAGCTCTTGTGGTCTGTGAAAGTGGTGTACTTCGTTTCGTAGAGATAGTGCCTCCAAATCTTCAATGCAAAGACCATGGCTGCTAACTCCAAGTCATGAGTAGGATAATTAACCTTATGAACTTTCAACTGCCGGGATGCATAAGCTATAACTTTTCCCCTCTGCATCAACACGCATCCCAATCCCGAATAGGAAGCATCAGAATAAACCACCAGATCTTCACTTCCATCGGGTAATGACATAACAGGAGCTTGGGTCAATCTCGCCTTCAGTTCTTCAAACGCCTTCTCTTGAGCTTGACCCCATACAAACTTCACATCTTTTCGGGTCAACTTGGTCAGTGGAGAAGCAATCTTGGAGAAGTCTTGAATGAATCGTCTGTAGTAGCCCGCCAAACCCAAGAAACTACGGATCTCGGATGGCGTCTTTGGAGACTTCCATTGCATTACCGCTTCCACCTTTGTCGGATCAACCATAATCCCATCCGGATTTACCACGTGACCCAAGAATTGAACTTCACGTAACCAGAATGCGCATTTGGAGAATTTAGCATACAACTTGTCCCTTCTCAACGTCTCCAAAACTTCGTGAATGTGACCGGCATGCTCAGTCTCATTCTTCGAATAAATCAAGATATCATCGATGAATACAATCACTGATTTATCCAACATCGGCCGGCACACCCTGTTCATCAGATCCATAAAAGCAGCTGGCGCATTAGTCAAACCAAAAGACATGACAAGGAACTCATAGTGACCGTAGCGCGTACGAAAAGCTGTTTTAGGGATATCCTACTCCTTCACCTTCAGTTGATGGTAGCCTGATCGAAGATCTATTCGTGAAAACCAACTAGCACCCTGAAGTTGATCAAACAAGTCGTCAATCCTCGGCAAGGGTATCTGTTCTTTACCGTCAACTTATTCAGCTCGCGGTAGTCGATGCACATTCTCATGCTACCGTCTTTCTTCTTTACAAACAGGACCGGAGTACCCCAAGGTGAGATACTCGGTCTAATAAACCCTTTATCCAGCAGCTCTTGTAACTGCTCCATCAACTCTTTCATCTCCGTCGGGGCCAATCGATATGGTGCCTTGGCAACAGGTTGGGCGCCTGGTATTAGATCAATCTGGAACGCGATCTCTCTGTCAGGTGGTAATCCCGATAAGTCTTCCGGGAACACGTCTGGAAACTCACGCACAACCGGAACATCAGATAGTTGTGGTGTTGGCGTTTCTACGTCCTTTACATAACATAAGAAGGCGCTACATCCACGCCTCATACATTTTCCCGCCACCGCCATAGAGATCACCTTCGGAATTGTCGTGACCCGATCCCCATAAACAGTTACCAAACTTCCGTCAGGCGCTGTCAAACAAATCATCTTCTTTCGACACACTACATTCGCCTCAAAGTCCGCCAACCAATCCATCCCAAGCACCAAATCAAAACCACCCAAAGTCATCGCAAGCGGTCTAACCGGAAATTTGTGGCCCTCTAATTCCACGTCACAACCCTCTATCACCTCGGAAATCCTGGTAGTTTTACCTATAGCAGTCTCTACATCAAACGGTTTATCCACACGTCTACTACTAACGGGCAATTTGGCACAGAAAACAGCAGAAATAAAACTCCTACTGGCACCCGAATCAAATAATACAGAGGCTAGAGTTTGGTTCACCAGAAACGTACCGGACACTACATCGGGTCCGTCCTAGCCTCTTCCTACGTCATTGTGAATGCCCTGGCGCTTGCTCTTGGACCTTCACTTCCCGTCTCCTTTACCCCTGAAGCCTCAGCCCTAGACTTCTTATAGTCTCTAGCGATGTGGCCAGGCTGACCACACCTGAAGCATACGTTCATCCCTAGTCTGCATTCCCTATTGTGTTCTCTCCCGCATTTACCACACTTCTTTACTCCTGAACCGACGTGACCACCCGGCGGTCATCCACCCGCGTCTTCTTATTACTCGTCGAAGTATCACCTCGACCAAACCTCTTCCCCTGCCAGTTTCTCCCACCACCTCCCTTCTTACTACCCTCAGCCTTCACCGACACAGCCCGTTCATCGTATAACCTTCCCGCCAAATCCACTACCGACCTGAAAGTGCTCGGTTGTGCAGAAATCGAATGCCAACGAATTTCAGCTGGCAGCCCCTGAATATACCGGTTGATCTTTCGAGACACCGGCGTCACCTGCTCTGGCACCAACCGCGCCATTTCGTTAAACTTGGTGGTGTATTGTTGGTGGGTCATAGTCCCCGCCTCCAACTGCAGGAACTCTCTCTCAACTCTGTCCATTTCCCAGCGAGGACTGAACTCCTCAATTACCATCCTTTTTAACTCAGCCCACTTCATCTTCCCTATGGCCTTGCTACCCTCGGCTTGGACTATATTGTCCCACCAGCACAAAGCCGACACTGTGAAAGAGTGGGTAGCAAACTTCACCTTCTTGTCCTCCTGGCAATCACTAATATCGAGGACATCCTCCATTTCTCTCACCCATTGGTGAGCATCAGCAGCAGTACCAGAACCATCCAAAGTCGGGGCTTGCACCTCATAAATGCCCCGTAGTTACAACCCCGTGTTGTCTCCCGTACCTGCTCTTCCTCCTCTTCCTCTTCATCATCAGATAGAACCGTTTCCGGCTTTGTTCGTCGCTGTCTTCTTGAGGACCTATTCCTTTCTCTTCTATCACCTTCTCTGACAGCTTTAATCACTTCGGTCACTACAGACGGTAAGATTGTCTGCATGACCTGGTGCACTTACTCAACCACTGCCTCTTTTACCGAGGCTCTCAAGTTGGCTCTTTCGTCTGCATCCTCCTGATGAGGGGTCTCGGTTTCCTCATGAACTACCTTCTCTACCCTAGGTCTTCCTCTCGTGGCACGCGGTTCAGCACCACGTCCACCGCCACGTGAAGCTTTAGATGATCTACCACCAACCATCTTCTATTACTCTGAAAGATCCAAACACCAGCATGGTCATTCAAGGAAATAGCTCAGTTTATGTTAAGTATAGTAAGTCCCTAATTACAGTGGCCAGTTGTGATTAGCCACTTACTTTACTCTTCGCACCCCGAGCATTACCTGTCCTGACCACATTAGTATCTATGTCTAACAGTACACATAAACACATATCATGCGCACGTAATCATGATTAACTTTAAGAAAATACCTGATGGCACGCAGCTACTCAGATGGCATTCTTCCCTTTTTCTGTCCTATTTTCAGTTTAAGTTTAGGTTTATTTTGAAAATTTACCCATTTCACTTAAACTTTGGCTCTGATACCAACTTGTAAGGCCCCGCTCCCGGGACGCTTACAGTTGGTCATTCATTGCACATATTTAAATAAAACAATGCAGCGGAAACATTCAAGATAAACTTTTCTTTTACTATAAATACTTTTGCCATTTAATACAACGTACGACAGTTACAAAACATCTAATGTTGCATTACATCACAAAAGCATCTAACAAAAGAATGCCATCCCAAAAGAGCTGAGTAGCCGCCTCGTACCATCCTCAGCAACTTTACCTGCCAACTGGAAGCACATAAAAAGTCAGCGTTGCTGAGTGAGTTCTAGTTTTATATGTGGTAAAACACTTTCTATATGTAGTATATAAAATACTCTTTTCTGTAAAATACTATACTGTACTGTATATGCGAGCACGCATCAACTGTATGAACAAATAACGTTCGTTCTTTGCACTATATGCCTTGTCTGTAAACTTTATCTTTATGTTTCACTTTCTGTATGGACCAGTGAGCGATACCCCAACTATATGCGCGATGGGAAACGGATGACGGGCCATCTATATCCCCCGAAGGGTCAACTATATTCCCCCGAAAGGGCTATGTGTATCCCGCAAAGGGTCAACTGTATCCCTCGAAAGGGCTATGTGTATCCCCCGAAGGGTCAACTGTATCCCTCAAAAAGGCTATGTGTACTGTGTGCAAGGCCGACCCGATCATCCGGGGCACGCCACAAAGGTCCTGCCAATCTCAATTGATTGACCCTGTGTGCGTCAATGGGTAGCTAACCCGCAACACAGTTGAGCTAACGACACATAGTCGTGTAACTCCTATAAGCTTGCAAGACTTGTTAACTTTTATTAATGTTCCTTCACTTTCTTTATTACTCTTTCACTGTACTTTACGTAATACTTTAATTTCATCTATTAGTGATAACATGTAAAACTGTGGAAAGATAAACATGCATCAAATCGAGGAACATCGGTATTTACAAATCATCAGTCATTACTATCATATAAGGCTACATCATACTTAGCCTACATACATCATACATACACTTCTCTCCACATTCACATCAGCCCTATTTGGGCGATTGAACATAGTCCAGTCGCATGGCCTCCATGCGACTGAGTCGTACGAATGGGCACACAGTCGTGCGGATGGACTTCTATCGTACGAATGAACCCTATGCGAATGGGCATCTATGCGACTGAACCCTCAGTCGTACGTCTATACTATTATGCGAATGGATCTATGCGACTGAACCCTCAGTCGTGCGTCTGTACTATTATGCGAATGGGTCTATGCGACTGAACCCTCAGTCGTGCGTCTGTACTATTATGCGAATGGGTCTATGCGACTGAACACTCAGTCGTGCGTCTGTACTATTATGCGAATGGGTCTATGCGACTGAACCTTCAATCGTACGACTGAGCCTCAATCGTACGATTGAACATCAGTCGTTCCTCAGTCGTGCGACTGGCCCTTCAGTCGCATAACCCTAACTGGGCAGCGACTGAAGTTCATCACGAACAGCAGCCGCGACACTCGGCTGAAAAACCCTTCTAAACTCCATTCGAGCCCAGATTAACCCTCCCAAACCTTAGGGAATCATACTAGGACCTCATATAACATGTGTAAGTCCTAAATCATACTTTAAACACCTTATCCAAGATTTCACCCAAATGGGTCAAACATACACTTTTACAAAACTAGGGTTTAGATGTGATCCAGCCCTAAAATCTTTTGAAAACATGTAAATGAGCGGTCCTAGAACTCACATTATCACGGAGAATATGAAGAGCTTCGATTTGAATAGCCTCTCGACAAATCTCGAGCCCGAATCACCCCGTTCTCTCTTTTCCTTCTCTGCTCTGTCGCTCTCTGCTCTTTCCCGACTGAAACGTGTGAGTGTTGGGGAAAGAAGAGAGCTGCTCCTCTTTTATAGGTACAACTCAGTCGCCCGAAGTCCAGGGGCGACTGGACCTTCAGTCGCATGAACACCATGCGACTGGACCTCCAGTCGCATGAGTTCCATGCGGTTGAACCTTCAGTCGTGCGATTGAACTCCAGTCGTACGGTTGAGCTTCAATCGTCCGAGCATTATGCGAACCCCAGTCGCATGAATTCCATGCGACCGAGACTCAGTCGCATATCACTTCAAAAAGTCAAACTTCCGGGTGTTACAATGTAGAACTCAGTTTCATTGTCAAAAACCATAAAAACCGAACCAAAAACTCATAAAAGCACTTACCAAACGTAAACTTAGCTTCTTCTTCTTCTCCAACCGAGAGAACTTTGTTTCTTGCTTCTCTCTCTCTCTCAGTCGACAAAAGCAGATTATGGGGGTTGAAATAGGCAGCCATGCTTAAAGTAATAATAAAATATTTGACTTTTGTGCCTTTACACAAAGCCCCCCTCTTCTTTTGTTCATTTTACTTTCTTTCAAGATACGTTTCCTTTTCTTTTCTTTTATTTGACTAAAAATTTCGGGTGTTACATATGTCTATAAGAAGAACTAAAAACTTCTAGAGTATGAGCCTTATAGAGTTTTATGAAAGTCTTACGGCATACCAAATATAGATGAATGTTGATGAATAAGCACTTCACGATGCAATAAGTCAATGTCTTTTGCTCTTCTAGCTCCTACCTATGAATCTGACCAACAGCAGGTATTTTATCACTAAACTCTCATGTTGAATCATCAAGTACCAGTAATTACTTACCCTTGACCACCAAAAGTCAGATGTTTTCTGACATTACTATTCCGTTGTTCGAGCTCACCATCATCTTCAACATGTTTACCATCCATCTCAAACTTTCCTAAAACATGTTTCTTTGAGTAAGTAAACTACTTCAAATTATTAGAAGAGGATCTAGAACATACACATCTAAATGACCTAAAAGAATTTGATATCAATTATAATAGCCATGATCTCTTTCATGGGTAAGCAATTTCAATAGAGAACTAGAAGGAGGTACTAAAGGCAAAAGATGACTGGTTTTAGATTAGACAAAAGAAGCTACTGGTGCAACTTTCCAAGAAATAGGATATGAAGGATCTCTCCTCGCTTCCATTTTCACTAAGGCTCGGTATACCATTAATGGAGAATTCTTCTTCATATCTTGTTGCACTATTTGACAAACTAATCTAGCGGTTGGGATCAAGGTTCATTAGACCTAGCTGGGTTGTTCATGCACCTATTAAAGAGCAGGGTTACAACTTTTCAAAATTTCTTACCTATTATCTTTCATAATATGTAATTGTTCTTGAGAAATATATGTTTTTAATGGATAAAAGGTACCTATAACACCTTTTCAACAATGAAGAGATAAACTCAAACAAGAAGGGGCAATCTACTATTTGAGTCCCCTCACAGATCAATTACTACCAAGTTTAAATCAACTCTAAAAGCTTATCCTAGTCAAAATTATTTGATCAATACTTGACGCTACAAAGCCTCATGGTAACATAGGAGAAAATCCCACTATTTATGATTCCCTACCTTTCGATTTACACATAAAAGTTTTTAAAACCTATGAAATAAAGGAATCCTTGAACCATCTACTTCTAAAAGAAATTTTTAGCTTACAATAGCCCATTTTTTCTCTAGTTCCACTAGAACCTTTAGATGTTCCCACCTTCTATCATTATGTAGCTTTTTTGGAATCTTAAATGATGCTATCAAAAACGGAGAAAATGATTGTAAAGATGCTAATGAAATTAGTAATCTAGAAAAGAAGATCTTGATAACAGTTCCTCAAATTTCCCTTAATCCAATAAGGGATGATTGTAGTCCTATTTCAGGGGTTGAAGTATAGTTGGATGCTATGCTTACTAAATAAAGCTTTAACAGTTTTAAAGAGAAAAGGAATGAGTGTATAAGGTTCATGAGTAGTTTGAATATAATAGTTAAATTAGTAGAATAAAGATGGAAGATTACAAAAAGAAAAGTGCCAAAATGTCTCGTGTGATAGTAGTGGTACTTATTTTAGAGGCCATTCTAAGACATCCAACTATTGAAAATGCTCCAATGCTCGTGGTATTGTATGAAGTTGCTGAAACTCTGAAGTTTATACGAGAAAATGCTCCAATGCTCGTGGTATTGTACTAGAATTAGATAAAATAATTGCTTTGAGGTATCTTGAAGAATCCAGTATACTATGGATAGCACATACAAGAGTTATCCTTAAAAACATGTGTATGGAAAGCTCAGCACCTTTAATGCCCTAAACATTTTCTATTTAAAGCTTATCAATTCGACAATAAATATGTTAACATTGATGACAGGAGGACGTTAAGTACATACGAGCAAAGGCTATGAAGTTGGCACAAGAATGAATAGATCCATTTGCATACTATAATACCAACAACGATATGAGTCATGCTAATTGGTTATCTATCATTACGAGGTGAAAGAGAGAAAGTGAACGGGCTTTAGAGTAGTTTGTAAGAACATAAATAGACTAGAAAAGATAATGTTTATATTTTTCCACTTATCTACTCTTCATGAATTGGTTACTAAAGAAAAGACATGATCAATAGTCTCATAGAAGATGCTTTATGTAAGGTACCGACAAGAAAAGAAGTCGGTAAAAAGAAAAAGGTAAAAGCTTTGGTCACGACACTGAAGGAAATGGAGATGGGTATTTTGTTAACCGAATGTTAACATGGAAACTAAGGTTAACTGACTAGTTAAATTTTTGATGAGTCAAATCTACTAATTGAATATATTTAATAGTTATCGCGGAATTAAAACAATGAATAATCAAATATAAGACGAACAGTTGTTGATACGGGTTTGTATTATATGCTAGAATCAAGTAGAAAGTGGGGTTGAAAGTTTAATATTCAAAGTTAAACAAAATGAAATATTATAATTCTATTTATAGCCTGATGAGTAGGTTGTACCATTACTACATTACCTTTACTAATGTTACATTAGCACTACATAGTAAAGATACTACAAAGCAAAATCAACATAGCGTATGTCTTAATCTACATTTCTTTTTACTCATTCTCATTAGTGAATGTAGATAACAAAATTCGTGTTTCACATTTCGTTTGTTGTTCATGAGCATTTGTTTTATATCATTGTATTAGTTAATACGGATGAACACAAGCCTTGTCTGCATTTGACTAATGTGGATGACCAGCGGTTGTGTTTTTCTACACATCCGTATTTGTTCTTCAGAGCATCCGTAGTTTTGACTTGTCATTATTCATCTTCACCCATATTGACTCTAACACTTGTACCTGCATTAGTAGTCCGCATTGGTATTTATACTTGTAAAATATTTCCAACAGAGCAACTGACCAATCTTTTCTTAATTTGCATGTATTATCCTTTCAGGGTCCAACAATACTCCCCCCGAGGATTATGTAGCCTATGTACTTCCAGTGTTTGTTGGTGGTAGTAGTTGTGAAGACTCTGCTGGTTCTAGGTCAGGTGTGATGGGTGGTTGAGCCAAAATAGGATCTAAAATAGCCCTAATCATGTTTGAAAAGGCTTTAGCTTTTCTGAGCTTGTTCTATCAAGAACATTGATCTTCATCTGGCTTATTCTCTTGATGGCTTTTATCAGAATCTTCTTCAATGAAATGTGTTTAAAAAAGCAGTAGTTAACATCCCATCCTGGTGTATAACCAAGCTGTAGTCGCACTCTCTTCTTTTCTTGTGGACTAAATTTTATGTTTATATGTTCAAATGCTTTCTTAAGAATCAGTATAAACTTCAAGAAGAATTGCAGATCATCCTCCTTTGTTTTATTACTAAGTCTTCTATAGTGTCCAATGAACATGTAATGAATGTAAGACTCATCTAATAAAAAATTTGATAGGCATTGAGTTGGCAGATGTCTTAACGTTCTTTGCCTTCCTACCTTCTTCAATCCATGACTCATAAGTCTATTAATCATGTCTAATATTTAAGATACAGATGGTTAAATGAGTTCCAGTAATATGTTTTCTTTTAGCATATAATTAGAAAATGGATATAAAGATGATTATGATGGTCTCACAGATGGTACAACAGCAGTAGATGAACCACTATATCATAGGTCATATTAGTTACATGGTCTGAATCATAACCATTGTTAATGAAGAACATGGCTTGCTCCATCAAGTCATCACTCTAAGCTTTCATCACCATCTCCTCAACTGAGGCTTCTTGCCTGGTGGATTGTCAACATATCCAGGTTCAGTATAAAAGATTTCACACAGTTCATATGTATTGGTAATCTTTCCCTCTTCTAAATCAGTAATGACTTGTTCAATTACCTTTTTCTCAGTTACTTTTTCATTTTCATTAATAAATTGAGTATATGATCACCCTTTGCCTTCTTTGCTACAGGTTCAGGCTCTTCAACAACTAGCATCCTTCCGTTTTCCTTTTCAAATAAGTACTTTCTTTTCATTGTATAGATTTGCATTCTAGTATCTATTAATGTTCAAGCTTCTGATGAACCTGCTTAAACATTAACAACCTTTTCGTTTTCTTTCATCTTGAATTCTTTAGATGAATTTATAATCAGCTTTTGCTGGGGATTGTTCCTCAGTAAGAACAAAGAAAGAACGGTTTACATTGCAAGCTCTTTTTCAAATATGATAGGACTAGGAATCTAAACACATGGATCATATAGATTTGATTCCCTGGTGATATTCATAATCCTTTCATCTATAACAAGATCACTGGATGGATAAGCATCTAGTTCTTCAATCAATAAGCTCATGGCTTCTCTTCATTAGACTTTTAACTGTAGGACCTATGTATGGAATCCTTGCAAATTAAGTTCCTCAACAGTCTTGTTAGTAGTACTCTTTTTAATCAAGACTTCAAATTTCTTTTGTCATTTTGGTGATCTTGGATCACCACTATCATCATCATCATCACTGTTACTAGAGATTAGGTCATCAAACTCATATTTTTCTCCTTCATTCCTTTCATCTTCTTTATTCTTTTCCTCATCTTTCTCTACTTTACCATCTCATTCATTCTTTACATTAGCCATTTAGTATTCTTTTATAACTCATCTATCTTTTCATTTTGCAGTTCTATCAATCTCTCTTGATCTTCTATGATAATTGATTAAATACTGGTAGTCTCTATAGGATCACTGATTTCTTCTCTGACACGATCTATCTTTTTCTCCAGTTCTTTAGTTTGATTGTCTTTCTACTTTATTTCTTTAGTATTTTCAACCAAATTTCCATGTTTTCATTGCATGATCTTCTCCATTCTTTTGACATTTAGTTGTGATTAAGATATTATTTCATCTTTCTCTTTTTCAGCTGTTGATTCAATATGAGCAAATGCAACTGATTCTTTAGATTCTTGACTGGGTTAGAATCAATAAGCATTATATATATTAGATGATTTCAATGTATATTTGCAGCAGCAATAAACATAACAAAGGTCAAACACTCAGATATAATCATAATATATCTGTTGTATTGATTTTTGTATATACAATCTTTCTTTGTGAAAGTTTGTGCAAAACGTTACAATGTGGGCTAAGCGTTTCAAAAAGGGTAAAACCTTACTATTTATAGTTAAGATATTATCACATGTACAATGATGAAAATACCCTGATTTAAAATCTAAAATCCTAAGTACAAGGTATAGATAATAGTATCCATAAAAGTCTATTGTATTTGTTTCTTCTACATACATATTTGTTTTTGCGGGTGTACAAGTTTTGTCTGTGTTTCTTCGGTTTGACATAAGTATTTGTTTTGATTCACTAATATTAGTTCCTTACGGGTGGAAAAACGATCATCCACATTTGTCTTTGTTCACCTGCAAAAACTAGTGCGACTGAACAAACACTTAGCCTTTTTCTTCATGCACACTTGTTTTCTTCATCCGCAAAAATCACACTTGTCTATTCCAGTCAGAACATAATCGATCACTACTTCAATTGGCATGCATACAATAACCCCTTAAGGATTATGCAACCTATGTACTTCAAGTGTGTTTTGGTGATAGAATATGGAAAGATTCTGATGGATACGCAGCTCATTTGTTTTTGTTGTTATGATGTAGATGCTTGGACTATTATGGTAATAAAGCTGATACAGAGTAGGTTGTTGTTAGATATGTTGTCGATAGAGTTGTTGTTGTTATTGTGTCGGCTATTGCTGATGTTGTTATTGCTGATGTTGTTATTGGTTGAACTGGTGCCAAGAGGTAATCTCTTTGGGATGGTAAGAGTGATATTAGTTTTGGTAGCATCCACAATAAAGTTGATCATAACTTTGAATTCTCTGGCATCCCTTATACTCTACCTATCAACCACATGGATAGTCATCTCTCTTAGCCTTTGAATATCATCAATAGGTACTTGCTTCAATGACTGAGGACCATAGATAGATATTTTTGACAAGCCTTCTCTATGAATTACTAGGTCTCCTACAGTATTGACTTCAGGCTTGACTATATTGGCAAAGTTGAGAGGAACCATTTTCTTTCTCTTCACCTCCTTTTTCTTATTTGTTCTGTCATAAGAAATCTTCAAGATCCTTATGCATTTAAGAAAAACATCAGATCATTCTCTCCTAGCTTGTTGTTAGGTTTTTCAAAGTTCCTAATGAACATATAATGAATATATAATTCATCTAGCATCTTCCCTTCATATGCACCGACCAGTCTAATTTATGCCCTTTCTTTCCTTCCCAACCTCTAACAATAACCAACTCCTATGTTTCTTCATCATACATGACAAATGATATTGTCTTTGATTGTTTTGTGCCGACAACCATTTTCCTTTTTAGCTCTTCAGTTGGCTTTGTGTTTCCCTTAGGAACTACCAACTCTTCAACCGTCTTCCTTTTCTTTGTCTTGTCAAAGGGGTTTTAAAGCATCTGTCTTTTTTCATATAGACCTCTTTCAAGGCTTTGAAGTTGTTAGTACTTTTAAACATCTTGAATATGACCCAAAAACTAATAACCCCATGACATAGTAGCATAATTTATTATTTCTAACTCAGTAAGTAACTTTAAATCATGAATCTTCAGAGAAGTTACAAGTTCAGTATATTCTGTGAAGAACTCATCTAAGCATGAGATGTTTTTAACCATAAACATGTTTCGGTCATGATCATACTTCTAGGTAATAAACTTAACTTCCACTTTGCTTTGCGGAGCTAAAAAATCTTAGAGCATTTTAGAAGTGGTTAATCCTTCTTGTAACTTTATTTGGGATGGTCGTTTGAACCACTCTAGAGTTTTTATCAACAATGGTGCAAGAGATTCATGATCTTTTCCTGGAGACTTAGACCTAGAGTGCTAATCTTCCATGTCTTGGTTTTCTTGGAATGATCTCTTCTTCAACAACTCTTATCTTTCCCTTCAAGTCATGAATAATTTGGTGTACTATGCTTTAACAGAGTGGGTTTTCATTGGTCCCAACTTCCTCTTGTTTAATCAATTCCTTGCAAGAAATTCCTTCATTTCTTTGTCTGTCATCTTATAAGGATCAAGAAATGGATAATGTACTAGTGGTTGTCTTTGAGGAAAAGGTGCTGCCGTAGAGGAGGAAGTTACGTTGGCTTTGCCTTTATTTGTTTCTGGAGTTTTCCTCAACTCATACTCAGTTTTGATGGAAGGATCCAATACTCTTTCTACCTTCTTAATTTCCTCAAATATAGCCTCAGATGTCATACTAAAGACTTGATCAGCATCATATCCTTGCTGAATCAGAAACATGGCTTTCATCATCATGTCATTAGTGTAGGATTTCTTTACTAGGTGGGCTTTCTTCAAATTCAGGTTCATCAATCATTCCTTCTTCAAGAGGTTATCCACCTTCAGTCTATCCTTCTTCAAGATTGATAAACTAGTATGCTATAGGTTGTTACTCGGTTGCTTGTATGTGTTCTTCCATGAACTAAGCAACAACAACCACACTTAGTTTGTATTCTCTCTTTATCGTTTTAGGCTCAGGAGAAGTCTCTTCAACAATAGGCCTCTCTCATTTGGCTTCTCAGCCATATGCTTTCTTCTTCTTATGTATATTTGCAGTTTAGATAGAGAAGACTCAGTCTCTTCTACGGGCTTAGTAGTCTCAAATACTACTATTTCTTCTATTTGTGTTGTGAATTCCTTAGCCAATGTTCTCATGACTACATTCTCTTCGTCAGTGAGAGTTACAGCAGGAACCATTTGCATCTGAAGCTCTTTCTCAAAGACAATAGGCTATTGAGGAGTAAAGGCAAAAGGCTCTGTAGGTAAACTTGCTTCTTTAATGATCTATAGTATGTCGTCATCAATAAACTAATCACCATAAGAGTAAGCACAAAGTTTTTCAATCAATGAGCTCGTGCAACTTCCTCTTTAGTTTGACTAGGAGTTGTGTACAGAAACATTGTTAAACATTCTTCCTTTACATGTTTGCCTGATGTACTAGCTTGTTCTGTAGGCATATCTTGTTGTTCAGTCTTTTGCTTTTTTGGTGATCTATGATCTCCACCATCATCACCATCTTAATCCCTTTATTATTAGAGTCCAAAATTTTGTCAAACTCATCTCTATCTTCATCCTTTTCTTATTCATCCCTTTCTTTCTTTATGAGTATGTCTTCAAGTATGTTTAGTCGTGGAGTAAGATTAGTCACTTTCTTTTATAAATTGACTATCTTCTCAGATTGCGAGTTGATTCACCTATCTTAATCATCCATCATAAAAGTTTGGATGTTAGCATTCTTAATATGCTCATCCCTCATCGTCCTAATAACATATTCTAATTCCTTGATCATTTTGTCTTTTAAGATCAATTCATAAGTTTTGTTAACAATCACTTTGTCTTTCCTGCTCATAATCTTCTCCATTCAATTGATCTTTATTTATAGTTCAGATACAACCTCATCCCTATCAGACTCACTTCATTATTGATGTTGTACTTGACAGACTGATTCCTAAGTGGCTTTACATGGGAAGTATTCTGATGTATGTTGTCTTCTAGCTTCTCTTAAATCATAGGTTGTTCTTCCTTGTCTGGAGATGATTAAGAACTATCAGTTGAACTAGTAGACTCACTAGTTTCAACTGATTCAGCAGCAGCAGGAGATGGGTAAAATAGAGATAGAGATGGAGATGCAAAAGGGGATGGAATGGGAGAGTGTGCTTGATCAGGAGAAGCAATGTGAAGATCACCACCTACATCTCCTTGTGCTGACATTACCTACTGAACTTCAACAAAGATAGCCTCTTCTTCTTCTAACACAGTAATATCTTGAATGATAGGTTCATCTTGAACAACTTCTTCACCCTAAATATGACCATGTCATTCTTCTTGTTGTTCTTGTGCTATCTCTTATTCTTGTTGTTCTTCCTCTTCTCCTTCAACATTACCTTGATCAATTTGTTCTAGCTTCCAAGGCAGCAAAGGATAGAAAGTACCATTATAATAACTTCTTGGGTCTTTCTTCCTGATGTATCCATATGATTTAGCAGAGTGATGGGCTAGGTTCATTACACGTCCTAAGTCTACCAAATCAGGAAAGCTTGTTTAGTAAGACACTATAAAAACCATGGATACATATGGAGCATATATCTTCTTCCTTCACCAATTTCTGATAGCTCACACTTGTCTATTCCAGCTAGAACATAATCCATCACTACTTAAATTGGCATGCATACAACAGTCCACCTAAGGATTATACAGCCTAAGTACTTCATGTGTGTTTGGTGATAAAATATGTAAAGATTGTGATGGATATTCAACTGATGCTTATTGTTGTTGAGATGTGGATGCTTAGACTATTATGGTGACTAAAGCTGATACAGAGAAAGTTGTTATTGGTTGTCTTATCGATAAAGTTGTTGTTATTGTTGTGTTGGCTACTGTTGATGTAGTTTTTGCTGATGTTGTCGTTGGTTGAACTGGAACTAAGAGGTAATCTCTTTGGGATGGTAAGATTGATACTTAAGATTGGTAGCAACCATAATAACATTGATCATAACTTTGAATTCTCTAGCCTCCCTTATCCTCCTCCTATCAAGCACATGGATAGTCATCTCTCTTATCCTTCGAATAACATCAATATGTACTTGCTTCAATGACTGAGGATCATAGATAGCTATTTTTTACAAGCCATCTCTATGAATTACCAGGTCTCCTATAGTATTGACTTCAAGCTTGACTATATTAGCAAAGTTGAGGGGCACAATTTTATTTCTCTTTACTTCCCTTTTCATGTCAATCCTATCATAACCAATCTTCAAGACCCTTATGTGTTTTAGGAAAAACAAAAGATCATTCTCTCTTAGATTGTTGTTAGGTCTATCAATGTATGATTGGTGTTGGTCTCTCCATACAAATTTATCTCACAAACTCACAAAGTATCACTCGGTTGATGAAGTAGAATCTCTAACTAAGTTTACAATAATATAATAAGTTAATGAACACAACAATGGTTTTCAAGATACTTGTATATATTACTTCTCAACTCAGTATTAAAAGACTCTTAGAAGCACGGTATGATGAGTTACAATGACAAACCATATATACTACTATCTACTATCGGTTGTACTTGTATGACCAGCTACAATTTACAACTAGAGAAATACTACATTGCTAGAAGTAAAGAAGCTAAGATAAAGTATTATCCTAAATTAGCTAGTCATGATAGGTCTGTGACTTACCTATTATGGCCAACTAAAAGCGGCAACTATACTAATTGATAAACGTGAACCGTGGACTAAAGCATGGTCAACTACGTGAGCATGGAAAAGCGACATACAATATGTCAAAGGTTGTAGTAGATGTCAGACAACCCATACTTATATCCACTGGTTAATATTTGGTTCTTCCAAAGGTAAATGGCTTTTGAAGAATAAGTTTTGCTGAGGCCATTTATACTTTGGAAGAAACAACTTCTTTCGAGTCTTCTACAAGTGTTCATGACTTTCTTCTTTCGAAGACATTGACTTGGATCTTCTAATTGTCAATACTTTAGAAGAAGAACTTCATAGTCTGGGAAGATTTAGTTCTATCTTTGAAAGTTCTTCATATACTTCAGAAGGAAAACTACTTAGTCTTGGAAGACTTTGTTTTCCTTTAAATGTTCTTCATACTCTAAACTTTGGAAGACGTTCAACTTGTCTTTGGAAGAGCAGCTTTAGCTTCGAAAGAGTTCTTCAATTGTACTTCAAAATTCTTCTAAGTGTTGTTTTGGTTGTACCATCCTCATATGAGCCAACAAAATCTCCTATGCTGATGCTACCAAAACTTCACTCTCTTCTACTCCTTAAGGTCTTCAGCACTAGGGAGAGATAATATTTGTTTGTCTCCTTAATCTTCCCTGGTGTGGTGGTGAGGAGCTTGTACAAGTCATTCGTGGATAATAGATCAAGTTTGTTGCTCTGAATAACGTGCATTCTTTGTTGTGTCCCTATGAAGAGAGTTAGTTGATAGGAATTGTAGTTATATTCCCATCTAACTATAGGATCACAAATTAGGCTTCTGCCATATATAGGAAGGCTTTTCCTTTTATGGTTGCACATTCTTCCTCATCCTTTGCTCGTTTCTTCTACTCTTCTTTAATATTGGCTTTCTTTGTAAGTTCAGCCAAATGAAGATAGGTCAGATGATTTCTGATGTGTGCAGCAACCTGAAAGTTGGAGGGATTGGAGAATCATTTCTCTGGTAACTCAGCAATGTCAAATTTGTTGGGTTTTGGCCATGTTTATCAAAGATAGTTTGCCATTTAAACTATAAAACGCAGCGGATATAATGTTAAACATATGGTTAATAATCTTAAATTTTGATCATTTTAAACCAAAACTAAAACCCAAGAACAAGGAACATTTATATATATGAAATAACATGCAATCAAAAACGAAAATGCAACCATAGGGTGTTTCCAAGAAAACAACCTTTCTTGCACAAGATGTTGTTGATGTAAAGGATGAAGTTGTTGTTGTTCTTGAATATCCAGCCCCCAAGAGAGAAGGCCTCAAGTTGTGATACCCATAAGCTCTTCCAAACACCTAGCTAGTTAGGGAGCTTAACACCAAAGCCTCTACAAATGCACCTTCAAAACTCGAATTTTCAGCCTTGTTTTTGAGCTTCAAATCCGAAAAATTCAGCCATCTTTGAGAGTGTTTTTGCTAAAGAGTTGTAAGAGAAGAAGTGTGAATGATGGAAGAGTGTGAGAGAGGAGAAAGTCTTGCAATGACCAAGACTAAAAGAGGATGGTCCCAATGCCCCAAGGGCGGCCGAAAACCCATTTTAAAATAGGTTCCCCCCATTTTTGTTTTATAAAATTGTCACACTCTTAGCCTTTTATTTTATAAAATTAAAACCTCTTTTAATTTTATAACAATAACCACTTTTATTTGTCATTATTTAACCAACTTAAATAATGAAACAAACAATTTCTCATGACAAATTATCCACATAATGTTGTTCTTTTACAAAAGCAACGTTTTAAAAAAACCATTTTCTAAATTGGTGTCAGTATTTATTTGTTTGATCTTATCAACAAATAAATATTAATTGGTGTTTGTATAGCTTGTTATTGGGTATGACCCGACTTGGATCATAACAGATTAACCACATCAATCTTGTATATGTCTTGGGCATATAAGATCCAACAATCTCCCACTTGCACAAGATTTATAGAAGATTGATCCAAGCAGTAAATACGGCCTAACAAAGGTTTACTACCCTTAATACGTATGACTAAGTGCCATTCAATAACATCATCCTCTTCAAGTACCATACTTGAAATGATTTAGGTGAATCAATCATCTATCCTTTTGTCACAGAGGTCATGTTAAATCCCAGAGACACAGAGTGATCATTCTCCATTGATTTAACTTTATCAGGCCTTAGACGTCTTACTCTCAACGAATAAGAGGGACAAATCCCATCTTGACTACATACGTATCTCACAATTACATTATATCATACCTGAACTCAGACTTATGTACTGCCATATTTCAGAACAACGAAGAACTGAGCCAAAGTATAATATTTGGTAAATATCAAGACCCAACATGTATCTCAGGTCAGAGGATACCAAATGATGTTCGCCTTTACTCAAAATTACTTATGATCAATCAGGAAGATTCCATGTAGTAATATTTGAGATGCAGGTCAGTCCAATATTTGCATCCCACAAATATTTATGACCTTTGGCAGCAACCTTTTGCTCTATATTCATCCATATGAATATCTACCAATCCAAATTCATAATAATCTTACCCTCAACTTGTTCCCACAAGCATGAACGACTACGACATTTAGAGTAAACAATTTACCCATGGATTAAACATGCTAAATTGGAACATTTATTGCAATTATATAACCAAATAATTTTATTCAAGTAATAAGGGAGTTCCAAATATCCAAATACGAAATTACAGATCAAATCCAGTCACTAGAATATCGAAGTCCCATGGCACAGGCATGACCTTCATGCTTTGCCTTTTCAAGGAGCTTCGTAAGAGGATCCACAATATTTTGATATGTGTGAACTTTGCGAATACATATCTTTCCTTTCTCAACTTCATCTCGTATGTAGTTGAATCTCCGCTCAATGTGCCTAGTCTTTTGATGAGCACGAGGTTCCTTGATTTGAGCAATCGCACCCTCGTTATCACAAAAGATCTCTAGGGGGTCCTGAATGGAAGGGACAACCCCTAGATCGGCAATGAATTTCTTCAACCATGCAGCTTCTTGAGCTGCCAATGAGGCGGCGACGTCTTCAGATTCTATAGTTGATAAAGCCACCACATCCTGTTTAGAGCTCTTCCAAGATACCGCTCCTCCATTCAGAATGAAAATGTATCCCGATTGTGATCGTGAATCATCACGATCAGTTTGGAAACTCGCATTCGTGTAACCTTTTACAAAGAGTTCCTCATCACCAGATTCATAGATTAAGAACATATCTTTAGTCCTCCTTAGGTACCTAAGTATGTTCTTAACAGCCATCCAATGACTGTTTCCAGGATTATGCTGGTATCGGCTTGTCATGCTTAAGGCGCATGAAACGTCCGGCCGAGTACATATCATTGCATACATGATGGATCCAATAGCAGATGCGTATGGGATTGCCTTCATTTTATCTGGCTCATCCTTTGAGCTTGGACATTGAGTCGTACTCAATATCGTTCATCTTTGAATAGGTACCGTACCTTTCTTAGAGTTCTCCATCGTGAACTTTTTCAAGATCTTATCAATGTATGCACTTTGATTTAAACCAATCAACCGCCTTGTTCTATCCCTATAGAACTTTATTCCCAGAATATAGGCGGCTTCACCAAGATCCTTGATGGAAAAACAACTTCCAAGCCAGGTTTTTACACCTTCCAAGGTTGGAATGTCATTTCCACATAGTAGTATGTCATCAACATACAATACTAGGAAAGTGATGATGCTCCCACTAGCTTTCTTATATACATAAGCTTCATCAGCGTTCTTGATGAATCCAAATTTAATTACTTCTTCATCAAAACGTTCCAACTTCTCGATACTTGTTTCAATCCATAGATTGATTTCTTTAACTTGCATACTTTGTTAGGATGTTTTGGATCGACAAAACCTTCAGGCTGAACCATATAGACATCTTCCTTAAGATATCCATTTAGGAAAGCTGTTTTGACATCCATTTGCCAAATCTCATAATCATAATGAGCAGCTATGGCAAACAATATCCTAATAGACTTTAGCATTGCTACTGGTGAGAAAGTTTCATCATAGTCAACCCCTTGAGTTTGAGTGAAACCCTTTGCTACAAGTCTAGCTTTATAAGTATCCAAGTTTCCATGCATATCGGTTTTCTTCTTGAAAACCCACTTACTTCCAACTACTTTGGAGTTAAGAGGTGGTACAACCAAGTCCCGTACTTGATTGTCTACATGAATTGCATCTCAACGTTCATGGCTTCAAGCCATTTGTCACAATCCAAATTGGACATTGCATCATGATAGGTGGTTGGTTCATCGGAATCTACCACATAGCATCCATCTACGAAAAATCCATATCTTCAGGTGGATTACTAATTCTACCAGATCTGTGAATGTTTTGTGTATATTGATCAACCACTTGATCATTCTCAACATCCTCATGTTGAGTGCTAGTGTGAACCAAACGTGTATCGGTTTGTGGTTCTTGATCCTCCTCAAGATCCACAGTTCTACTGCTAGTTCCTTCCATAAGGAACTTAGATTCTAAGAACTCAACTTTCCTGACAACAAACTCCTTTGTTCCAATGGATCATAGAAATAGTATCCCATAGAATCTCTAGGATATCCAATGAAGATACACTTAGTGGAACGACTTTCTAGCTTGTTTGAGGTGGGAGTCTTAACATAAGCCTGACAACCCCATACTTTTAAATATGAAAACGATGGAACCCTTCCATGCCATATTTCAAAAGGTGTCGTTTCCACTTTCTTGGTTGGGGCCATATTCAAAATACGGGCCACTGAGAGCAAAGCGAAACCCCAAAATGATTGAGGCAGTGAGCTTCTAATCATCATAGATCGAACCATATCCAATAGAGTTAGATTTCTCCGCTCGAACACACCATTATGTTGTGGTGTTCCAGGTGGAGATAGTTGTGAGACAATACCACAACTTCTAAGATGATCTCTAAAAGCATCACTTAGGTATTCACCTCCTCTATCGGTGCGGAAAATTTTTATTTTCTTGTTGAGTTGATTTTCTACTTCATTTTGGAAGATTTTGAACATTTTAAAAGCTTCATCTTTGTGTCTTAGTAAGTACACATAACCGTATCGACTATAGTCATCGGTAAAGGTAATGAAGTATCTTTCATGGTACCTAGTCATTGGCTTAAAAGGACCACATACATCCGAATGTATGATACCTAATAAATCCTTTGCCCTTTCGGCTTTGCCACTAAAAGGTGCCTTGGTCATTTTACCTTGTAAACAAGACTCACATACATCAAATGAATCACATTCACTTATTTTTAAAAGACCATTCTTTTGTAATGTTTGTATTCTTTTCTTGTTTATATGACCAAGACGGCAATGCCAAAGGTAAGTGTCACTCAAATCCAATTTGAGTTTCTTGGTACTAGTTTGGTACAATAAGCTATCATTCAATGTATTTTCACGAACCAATTCATAGATACCATTGATGGGAATAGCTTTAAAGTAAAACATGTCATTCAAAGTAACATGGATTTCATTTCCAATAAATGATAATACATATCCAAAATGTTTTAATAGGGCTACAGAAATAATGTTCCTAGTCAAACTAGGAGCATACAAAACATTGTAGAAAATTACTTCCAAACCATTTGGAAGTTTCAAGATGTACTCACCACGGGCTACAACTTGAGCTTTAGTCCCATTGCCCATGTAGAGGCTAACATCCCCTTTGTTGAAGTTGGTACTTCTTTTGAACCCCTGTAACAAATTGCAAATGTGAGTTCCACATCCGGTATCTAATACCCATGTGTTAGAGGATATTAAGTTTAAATCAATATGGGTCATGTATATGGTACCTGAGGTCTGCCCGACATCCCCCTTTGCTTTCAACTCTTGGAGATGGACAGAACAATTTCTTGCCTAATGTCCAATCTCCCCACACTTGAAGCATGGGTCATTGGAAGCAACCTTTTGCTTCTTTTCACGTGCTCTGGGTGGCACCCTTGCCACCCCTTTCCCCTTTCCCCATACGGGTCCCTTACCCTTGGCAACTCTTGCCTTGGGTGCGGGATGAGGCCTTTTCTTGTTCTCACCTTCATTGATGGTGAGAACGGGTAAAACCCTTTTACCCATGGCCGCCTCAGCCGTTTTGAGCATAGAGTGAAGCTCACTAATGCTTTTGTCCCAAGCATTCATGTTGTAGTTCAACATGAACATCTCGAACTTTTTGGTAAGGCCATTGAGGATCAAATCCGTGGCCAATTCCTTCGAGACGGGACAATTTAGCCTTTCGAGGCGGTTAATGTGACTTTTCATCTTAAGTAAATAAGATGAAACCAATTGGTTACCATCCATACGACATGCATGGAGTGCTCGAACCGTTTCGAAGCGCTCAACCCACGCTTGCTGTTGGAACGTTTACTTCAGTTGGGTTATCATGTCATAAGCTCCGTGATGTTCATACTCCTTCTGGAGATCTGGAGTCATGCTTGCCAACATAAGGCAAGACACTTGGACGGAGTCCTCAGTGTACTTCATCCAGTCGTTATAGGCCTCCTCATCATCCTCACTAGGTTGATCGGGGATATGGTCGTCTAAAACATATGATCATTTCTCTTGCTTGAGAACGATTCTCAAGTTTTGATACCAATCCATAAAATTGTTATAATTTAAACGTTCCTTTTGGAGAATCGCTCGTAAAGATTGGGCGGACGTTGATGAATTATCATGATTATCATTATTATTGGTGGCCATCTACAAAATTTAACAAAGATCAATTTTAGTATTTTCAATATTGTTATTTTAATAATTAATACCTTTTAAGATCATTTTCATATTAAAATCTAGAACCCAACATTACATTTAAATAGTGGTTAGGTGACCTTTATCCGACGATTTAAATTAAAAAGGTGGTCAACGATTGACGGTTGCAACAATTTGCAACTTCTAGAGGTATGGGATCGACTTGAAACATCATATGTAAAGTCGGCATGTTAATCCCATCAACACCATTTGGAAACCACATCGTAGGTGATCCATTTGACATGGTTTGCAAATCAAGATACCCTACTTACACACTGTGGGAGTTTGCCAAAATAAACGGTTAGGTGACCTTTGTCCCATGAATATGGCATTCTCACCTCAAGTCACAAGTTCCCTAATGTTGGACCAAAAGAACCAATGAGCCAGATCAGAAAAACCTTTAAGTCCCACAGACATCACAACAACCGCTAAAGACTTCATCAGCTGATGATGACAACAACTGAAGACATCAGCTGAAGTACAAAGTCTGAAGACATCAGCTGAAGTACAATGACTAAAGACATCAGATGAAGTACAAAGTCTGAAGAAATAGCTGAAGTACAAAGACTGAAGACATCAGCTGAAGTACAAAGACTGAAGACAACAACTGAAAACATCAGCTGATGACAACAACTGAAGTTCAAGTCTGAAGTCAAGTACTGAAGCCTTTAGAGTTTGTCACAACAGCTGAAGTAGTATTCTTTAGTTGTTGTGATGGTTTCCTTTCAGTAGTTTCTTTTCAGTAGTTTTCTTTTATGTTTCAGTAATTGTAAAACGTCTGAAGAGCATGTTCTTCAGACGTTGTAGCTTCAGTAGTTTCTTTTTAGTAGTTGTAGTGTTAGTTAACACTTAGCTTTTGTAAGAAGATGGCAGCTGTTAGACATCTTCAGTAGTTTAGTTTCTTTCAGTAGTTGTTTGTAATAACGGTTAGATGTCACTGTCATGTGACATCAGCTGACGTCATCTTTCCCTATAAAAGGAAAGATGACCTAATTGTAAACTCACCGAAGCATGTGTTGAATGAAAATATACCCTATGGCAGAAATTCTCTCTCTCTCTATAACAGTACTGTTTCATTGATATATCTTGTGTGTTCTTGCTATAATTTGTTCTAATTCGTGTACTAATTCCGCTACAAATCCAATCTAATTGATCAAACTAGATGCTGAGATCCTTTCACATGGTATCAGAGCTGGTTAATCATTGATCGATTTAACAATTGATCATTGATACTGCTCTTTTGATATCTATGTTTGATCGAATTAGCAAATTTGCAAGAATCGGTTATAGAGATTGAGTTTCTGCTGCTTCTGGCCATTTAATTTGAGGTTCTACGTGGTTTTGAGCTAGATTTGTTGAAATTACCTTGAATTTGCTTGAATTCTGAAATGGCCGCCTCAGCCGTTTTGAGCATAGAGTGAAGCTCACTAATGCTTTTGTCCCAAGCATTCATGTCGTAGTTCAACATGAACATCTCGAACTTTTTGGTAAGGCCATTGAGGATCAAATCCGTGGCCAATTCCTTCGAGACGGGACAATTTAGCCTTTCGAGGCGGTTAATGTGACTTTTCATCTTAAGTACATAAGATGAAACCGATTGGTTACCGTCCATACGACATGCATGGAGTGCTCGAACTGTTTCGAAGCGCTCAACCCTCGCTTGCTGTTGGAACGTTTCCTTCAGTTGGGTTATCATGTCATAAGCTCCGTGATGTTCATACTCCTTCTTGAGATCCGGAGTCATGCTTGCCAACATAAGGCATGACACTTGGACGGAGTCCTCAGTATACTTCATCCAATCATTATAGGCCTCCTCATCATCCTCACTAGGTTGATCGGGGATATGGTCGTCTAAAACATATGATCATTTCTCTTGCTTGAGAATGATTCTCAAGTTTTGATACCAATCCATAAAATTGTTATGATTTAAACGTTCCTTTTGGAGAATCGCTCGTAAAGATTGGGCGGACGTTGATGAATTATCATGATTATCATTATTATTGGTGGCCATCTACAAAATTTAACAAAGATCAATTTTAGTATTTTCAATATTGTTATTTTAATAATTAATAACTTTTAAGATCATTTTCATATTAAAATCTAGAACCCAACATTACATTTAAATAGTGGTTAGGTGACCTTTATCTGACGATTGAAATTAATAAGGTGGTCAATGATTGACGGTTGCAACAATTTGCAACTTCTAGAGGTATGGGATCGACTTGAAACATCGTATGTAAAGTCGGCATGTTAATCCCATCAACACCATTTGGAAACCACATCGTAGGTGATCCATTTGACATGGTTTGCAAATCAAGATACCCTACTTACACACTGTGTGAGTTTGCCAAAATAAGCGGTTAGGTGACCTTTATCCCATGAATATGGCATTCTCACCTCAAGTCACAAGTTCCCTAATGTTGGACCAAAAGAACCAATGAGCCAGATCAGAAAAACCTTTAAGTCCCACAGACATCACAACAACCGCTAAAGACTTCATCAGCTGATGATGACAACAACTGAAGACATCAGCTGAAGTACAAAGTCTGAAGACATCAGCTGAAGTACAAAGACTAAAGACATCAGATGAAGTACAAAGTCTGAAGACATCAGCTGAAGTACAAAGACTGAAGACATCAGCTGAAGTACAAAGTCTGAAGACATCAGCTGAAGTACAAAGGCTGAAGACATCAGCTGTAGTACAAAGACTGAAGACAACAACTGAAGACATCAGCTGATGACAACAACTAAAGTTCAAGTCTGAAGTAAAGTACTGAAGCCTTTAGAGTTTGTCACAACAGTTGAAGAAATATTCTTTAGTTGTTGTGATGGTTTCCTTTCAGTAGTTTCTTTTCAGTAGTTTTCTTTTATGTTTCAGTAATTGTAAAACGTCTGAAGAGCATGTTCTTCAAACGTTGTAGCTTCAGTAGTTTCTTTTTAGTAGTTGTAGTGTTAGTTAACACTTAGCTTTTGTAAGAAGATGGCAACTGTTATACATCTTCAGTAGTTTAGTTTCTTTCAGTAGTTGTTTGTAACAACGGTTAGATGTCACTGTCATGTGACATCAGCTGATGTCATCTTTCCCTATAAAAGGAAAGATGACCTAATTGTAAACTCACCGAAGCATGTGTTGAATGAAAATATACCTTATGGTAGAAATTCTCTCTCTCTCTATAACAGTACTGTTTCATTGATATATCTTGTGTGTTCTTGCTATAATTTGTTCTAATTAGTGTACTAATTCCGCTACAAATCCAATCTAATTGATCAAACTAGATGCTGAGATCCTTTCACATGGTATCAGAGCTGGTTAATCATTGATTGATTTAACAATTGATCATTGAAACTCCTCTTTTGATATCTATGTTTGATCGAATTAGCAAATTTGCAAGAATCGGTTATAGAGATTGAGTTTCTGCTGCTTCTGGCCATTTAATTTGAGGTTCTACGTGGTTTTGAGATAGATTTGTTGAAATTACCTTGAATTTGCTTGAATTATGAAATGGCGACACCAACAAATGATCCTCACAATACTGGCTCCTCAACAAAGCCTCCGATGCTTGTTAGGAGTGAGTATAACATATGGCAACGACGTATGCTCCATCATCTGTCTATCAACAACGCTGGTTGTTGGAAATCAGTGGTGCATGGACCATACAAGCCTATGGTGAGTGTTCCTGAATCAAATGAGATGGTTCTGAAGAAACCTGATCAATATTCGGATGAAGATCTAAAGCTGTTTGAAATTGATGCTAAAGCCCATGGAATGCTGGCCATAGCACTGCCTAATGAAATCTATTCAGGGCTTATGCATCATGAAACTACTCATGATCTCTGGGTTGCTCTGAAAGAACAATTTGGAGGAACTGATGAGGTCTTAGCAAACACTAGGGAAATCCTCGCCCAACAACATGAGACATTCTCTCATAGGAAGGGTGAGACTATGACTCAACAGTTTGAGCGATTCTCATGTTTGATTTCTGAGCTGAAAATGGTTAAACGAGAGTATTCAAACAACCAGATGAACAACCGATTCCTCAGATCCCTTCTGAGAGATGGGACGGTTATACTATTGTCCTACGCTCTAGTGCAAATCTGGACACTCTATCTCTCACCCAACTTCATGGGAAACTGCTTACATTTGAAAGAGAGATAGAACAGAAAAGGAAGTTGTCCTTATCTGGTAAGCTCACTGATGACTTTGTATTAGGAAATACTGCACTGATAGGTCAAGAGTCAGAATATGCTGCATCAGAGAGTGCCTATGATAAGCATATTGATTTCTCTACCAATGTAGAACATGCTTTTGTTGGTGTGGATGGTAGTTCAGGTGGTAACAGTGATAACTTGTGCTTTTTGATGGAGGATCTGAAGGGCATTCCAGAGGATGAAGTCAGCATTAGTAACCCAGAAAACCAATCAGCTGATGCTGAAACAGCTGATGGTTCAAATGCTGACAGTCACATGATCAAGAATGAGTTGATCACTTTAGGTGTTGCCTCTCAAAGTACTCAAAGTACTGAAGGGCAAGCCTCAACACCTGAAGAACAAACCCAAACTACTACAAGTACTGAAAGGAAGAAAACTGCAAGTAGAAAGGGTTTGAAAACTACTGAATGAGATATCAGGAATGCAAGTACTGAAAGGAAGAAAACTGCAAGTACTGATAGAAAACTGCTGAAGAACAAATCTTTAATAGTTTCATCTTCTTCAGCAGATGATCAACTAAAGATGAAGAAGAAACCATGTGAAATATGTGGCTTATTCAATCATCTTACTGATGATTGCTGGTATAAAAAGGGTTCCAGACTCAATTAAAATAAGAACATTAGAAAGAAGATTACTAAAATGAAAGATAAGTTTGAAACCAAGTTTGAACTAGCAACATCCAAACCTGAAACCCTAAAGTGCTTAAAGAAATCCAAAAGAAGGAAGGGGTTAATCAGGCAACAGCTGAGGTTGCTTAAAGGAAGATGGTGCAACATAGGAATCCATCAAAATCAAGCACTAATATGTCTGATGAGCTGAAGGCTTTATCAAACAATCAGAAACAACTTGTTATGATGGTTCAACATCTATTAGGGAGAGTTAACCGATTAGATGCTCCTGTACTGAAACCACAGATTAGGAAATCCAAGCCAAAGGAATCCTTCTCTGCACCATCTTAACCACCAAAAGCTGTTAATCATGACAAACAAGTTAGTGTAACATCTGTTGATGAGAACAGACCCAAAACCAATAGGTTTGGGTCTCAAAAACTAACTAATTTGTTGTGATGAATGCAGGGTTCTTCAGCATGCCAAAGAAGCATCTGGTATGTGGACAGTGGATGATCTATGCATATGACAGGGAGCAGCTCTCTTCTTAATGACTACTCTCAAGGAAAGAAGGGGTTTGTTTCTTTTGGCAATGATGCTAAAGGTTACATCATCAGCAAAGGCTTTGTTTCCAATGGTGAAATAAGGTTTGATGATGTTAACCATGTGGAGAATCTCAAGTACAACCTCTTGAGTGTCAGTCAAATGTGTGATAAAGGCCATGTTGCTTTTTTCACCAGTCAGAACTGCATGATTCTGTCTTCCAATGTTCTGAGTTTGATTGACAAGGTGTTGGATGAACATACTCTCCTGAAGGCCAACAGGACAGGAAGAGTATATGCCTTAGATATATCAAAGAAAATAGATCTAAAAGGCCATCCTTGCCTATTCTCTAAGGCTTCTCCTCAGGAATCTACTCTATGGCATAGAAGGCTTGGTCATGTGAATCTCAAGAACATGAACTAGCTGATACACCATGGTTTAGTAAGGGGATTGCCTATGAAGGAGTTCAAATGTGAAGACAACTACACTGCTTGCTTAAAGGGGAAGCAACACAAAGTCTCATTCCCCCCAATAGAAGAGCCAAAGTCCACTGCCTGCTTGCAATTACTGCATATGGATCTTTTTGGTCCTGTCAGAGTGATGAGCATGGTAAAGAAGAAATACTTTCTGGTAATTATGGATGATTACTCCAGATTTGTATGGACTTTCTTCTTGCATTGCAAAGATGAAGCTACAAAAGCTATTATGAACTTTGTGGTGTATGTGGAGAAGCAGTATTCCCTTCCAGTCAAGTGTGTAAGGAGTGATAATGGCATAGAATTTAGAAATCACACACTTGATGACTTCTACCTGTCAAAGGGAATCAAGAGTCAGTTCAGCATTCCAAGAACTCCTGAACAAAATAGAGTGGTGGAGAGAAAGAACAGGACCCTTATTGAAGCTGCAAGGTCAATGTTGGCTGATTCAGGTTTGCCACTGACCTTTTGGGCTGAAGCTGTCAATACAGCTTGCTATGTGCACAATAGAGTATTAGTGAATCAAAGGTTGATGAAGACTCCTTATGAAGTGCTACATCATTTGGCCCCTTTGATTTCATTCTTTAGAGCATTTGGGTGTCCCTGTTACATTCTTAACACAAGCAATCCACTCCAGAAGTTTGCATCAAAGGTGGATGCAGGGTATTTTGTTGGTTATTCATCTATTTGCAAGGCATACAGAGTTTTCAACTGCAGAACAAAGATAGTTGAAGAGACTTTGCATGTGAAGTTTAATGAATCTCCAAAGGACAAGATTCCACAAAACCCTGGGGAGTTATTTGACTTGGACATACTACAATAGGTTCCTTATCAGGCTCCAGCTGTTGCTCCTGTCAACAGTTCTCCACTTGGTGGTACTGATGATGATGTAGATAGTACTCACCTATTCAGGTTTAGTGACCAACTGCCTGAGTCATCTAAACCTGATGCTCCTGTAGCTTCAGTAGCTCCATCCACAACAAATGCTGATGAGATTTTTGAATCATCTACTTCATTTGAGTTGCCATCTCCAACATGGTTTCAATAATCTTCATCAACATCTGTTGCTGTTAAAGGTCCTATAAACACTAATCACCCAACGTCTTAAATCATTGGTGATATCGATGTTGGAGTTTCAACCAGAAGTCAATTGTCTAATTTCTGCTTCTATGCTCTCTTCACCAGTCAGCAAGAGCCAAAGAACTACCATGTTGCATTAAGAGACAATGGATGGGTTGAAGCCATGCAGCTTGAGCTTCTTCAGTTCAAAAAGCAGCAAGTGTGGGAGCTAGTTCCTTTACCCCAAGGTAAGTTTGCAATAGGCACTAAATGGGTGTTTAGGAATAAAACTGATGAAAAGGGCCAAATTGTGAAGAACAAGGCCAGGCTGGTGGTACAGGGGTTTGCACAAGAAGAAGGTATTGATTATGATAAAACCTTTGCCCCTGTAGCCAGACTGGAGGCAATTAGATTGTTCTTAGCTTATGCTGCCTTTCACAATCTTAAAGTTTTTCAAATGGATGTCAAAAGTGCCTTTTTATATGGTAAAATAAAAGAGGAAGTTTATGTGTGTCAACCACCAGGTTTTGTGGACAATCAACATCCTGATTATGTGTATAAGCTTGATAAGGCTCTATATGGGTTGAAACAAGATCCTAGAGCCTGGTATGAAACATTATCAAATTTTCTTCTACAAAATAATTTCACTAGAGGCTCCATTGATAAAACATTATTCATAAAGATAGTGGGATAGTATAAGCTACTTGTTCAAATTTATGTTGATGATATTATTTTTGCATCCTCTGATCCACAGTTGTGTGATGAATTTACAAAGCTAATGTAGTAAAAGTTTGAAATGAGTGCCATGGGAGAATTACAGTTCTTTCTGGGTTTGCAAATCAAACAAAGGGCTGATGGAACTTTCATTTATCAGTCCAAATACACAAAAGATCTTTTGAATAAGTTTGATTTACAAAACTGTAAGCCCTGTTCTACTCCCATGAGCAGCACCACACAACTGGATGTTGATCAGAAAGGTAAAGCGGTTGATGAAAACCTTTATAGATGTATGATTGGGTCCTTGATGTACCTTACAGCTTCTAGACCAGACATTATGTTTGCAACTTGTGTCTGTGCTAGATTTCAGGCTGCACCTAAAGAATGCCATTTGATTGGAGTCAAAAGGATCTTTAGATATTTGCAAGGCACTCAATCTCTAGGTCTTTGGTATTCCACTGGGCATTCTTGCAAATTAGTTGCTTTCTCTGATAGCGATATGCAGGGTGCAAAGTGACCAGAAAATCAACTTCTAGAGGATGCCAATTCTTAGGCAATTGTTTAGTTTCTTGGCAGAGTAAGAAACAAACATCAATTGCTACATCAACTGCTGAAGCAGAGTATATTGCTGCTACAAGTTGTACATCCTAGGTACTCTGGCTTCAGAATCAATTATTGGATTATGGCATTACAGAGACTAAGACTCCATTACTAATGAATAGTGCTTTAGCTTTTTGTATTGTTAAGAATCCAGTCCAGCATTCTAGGACCAAACATATTGAGATCAGACATCATTTTATTAGGGATTGCTATGAAAAAGGTCTGATTGATCCAAAGTTTGTGCCTAGTGCTGATGAGCTTGCAGATATATTTACTAAGCCTTTAGATAGTGACACTTTTCAAAATCTGGTGCTAAGGCTTGGTATGCTGCAGCTGGAATAAATTGACTAATACTGATGCTCTCAGATCACAAGTACTGATGAGCATTAGTATACAAAAGTCAAAACTAAGTACTGATGAGTTATTTAGTCTTCAGCATTTTTCATAACTACTGAAGACTAATATACTTCAAAGTACTAAAGTACATTATTTGTTGAAAACAACTGATGTAGTTACAACTACTGATGTAGTTATAACTACTGATGTCTAGTTTTCACAAATAAGTACTGAAGAACAAATTTTGTCCACAAGTACTAATGTGTAATCTTACACATAAGTACTGAAGATAATATTTGTTCACAAGTTCTGAAGAATAATTTATTTCATCAGATCTTATGAACATCTGTTCACAAGAGCTGAAGAATAAATGTTCACAAGAGCTGATGGCCAATGAAACATCTGAAACTCAGACAATGTCTGATGAGTAAATGTTGAGGTCAGAATGAAACAACTGAATTGACGACAACAGCTGATGAGTAAATTTACTCTTCAGCTGATTTCAACTTCTGCTGTTTCATATCCAAACAACTGAAGGACAAAACCATGTCTTCAGTAGTTTATAACTACTGATAACTAACACCAAGTCCTCAGTTGTTTGCAACAACTAATGCCAAAACCATGTCTTCAGTAGTTTACAACTACTGATGACTAACACCAAGTCTTCAGTTGTTTACAACGTCTGAAGATGAAAACCATATCTTCAGTAGTTCTCAACTATTAATGATTAATAACAAGTCTTCAGTCGTTTAAAACCCCTGAAGGACAAAACCATGGTCTTGGTAGTTTCAACTACTGATGACTAACACCAAGTCCTCAGATGTTTACAACCTCTGAAGGTTAAAACCATGTCATCAGTCGTTTCAAACAACTGATGACTAACACCAAAACCTTCAGTCATTTACTCTCAGCTGTTAATATTACCATACCCTATAAATACCTAACTTCAGAGTTTTTCATTCTCACATAACCTAACGTTTAAAAACTCTGAAACTTCTCTCTCACATTAATGGCGTCCATACAGCTTAAACCATGCCACAACTGTGTAGCCTACCTTACTAAATCCACCTTCTGGACCAAATTTAATCATGCCATCAATCTGATGGTGGATACCCCATACAAAACGGCCTTTCTTCTTAATCCGACCATCTATGCCGAATCCCTAAACCAGTTCTGGACGAACGTCACCCTTACAACTGGTGAGAATGACACCGAGGTCTCTCTCCAGTCGTTCGTCAACAAACAAAAGTTGGTTATCACTCCTGCAATCATTCACCAAACCCTAAATTTGAATGATGCCACCTTCACCACTGAGTATCCAAAGGGCACAACTGATTTATCCTTTGCCCACCATGGATACCAAGGTGACCTTCGTGCTTCAACAATCCTCAAGTTCCATGATGCTGAACGTTTGATCTTTCACATGGTCAATGTCTGCTTAGCCCCTAAAACTTCTTCATGGGATCAAATGTCATGCGGGTGGCAACAGGTATTGTATTCCATCCTAGATAAACAAAGTTTAAATTTTTCTGAAATAATGTTTTGGAACTTAAAGATATGGCTTTAAGACTTCTGGCTAACCGATGGATACTATATCCAAGGTTTATCTTGGCCATTATTGAAAACCAACTGAAAGCTGAGGAACTTGTTGGCCTTGGAGTCCCTGCTATGGCTGTATTGCCTGAAGTATACTCCTGGCACAACTCAGACCAAACACTCAAACAGGCTGCCAAGTTGCTAAAACCCAAGCAGCAGGAACCCACAGCCTCCACCTCCAAATCCAACGTCCCCACCAAACCCTAACACAAAAAGCCCAAAAAGGCTACTCAGGGAGATGAGTCCCCTGAGGATGCCCCTGTACAACCAAGGCAAGAAGTAACTGCTGGCAGTATTCCCCCAGCAGTTACCATGACTCCACCAACCACAACCGCTCAGGAATCCCTTTAACAGGATCCTGAAGCAACCACATCAGGGGCACCCACACATCTGGAACCTTTCTCACTTGAGAAGGTTGCCATTGAAGGGCACCAATCTCCCCAGGTGCAAACTGCTTCACCCCAACATTTATAATAGCAAAAGTGCTGACTCATCTCAACACTCCACCCTCTCCCCAGGCACCTATCATAACTGGGAAAACCCCAACCAATGAGAGGGAGGATCCAAGTGTTGATGAGAACCCACAGCACAGGGATTACCATGTTCTATTTCCCAGTGTGGAAGAGGAGATCAGAACATCTGGTAAGGCGGCCACTTCTCCTACTTTAGCACATGAACAGGATGAAGCTGGTAACATCTCTAAGTCCTCACCAGAGGCAACTGCCGATGAAGAATCTCATCCTGAGGCAGGAAATCCCCAGTTCCAAGACAAAGGGGCACATGCGATTACTGAGCCACACTCAGCACATGTACATGCTGATCTAATCAGGAGGTCAGGTGATTCAGTTAACACTGATGATGACCTGAGCTTCTTCTATGACGTTTTAGCTCACAATACTATTCTTGAGGATAAGGTGAGTAGACTCAAAGAGCTACTTGCGAAAATGACTCAAGAATCAAGTCCATCTGTCACCATTCACCCACAGATGGCACCTTCACCTGAAGGTCTCCTAAACACAGAGCCACTCCCACAAACTCAGCCACCAGCCCCTGCTTCTGGCACTATTTCTCAGGGATAGAACCCCCCTGAGCAAATGGTTGCTATATTTCAAAATTCCCTACCTCTCATCACACCCATCATCACTGACATAGTGAATAAAACCCTTGATGAGAGGCTTTCCTTAAACATTAAAACCCTGGTGGATGATGTTGTGGCAAAGAAGCTTTCTGACAGTCAAACCCCTACAACTAATGTAACCAAAAAGGGGGAGACTCAGTCAGTGAAAGCAATCAAGTGGAAGAGAGTGGAGGAGGAGAAAGAGAAAGAGAAAGAAGTAGAGAAGGAGGTGGAATTTGAGAGGGAGATGGTAGAGGAGACTGAGAAAGAGGAGGAGGGTGAGAAGGGAAAAGAAATGGAAAAGGTGACTGAAAGTGAAAAAGACTTTCATGTCACATATAAAAAGAAGAAGGGTGGAGAAAAGGAGAAGGAAAAGGAGCTAGCAGTCCTTGTCAAGGAAGCCGATGCCCAACACAACAGGTCAATGGATAAAATCATTGATCAACTATTTAGGCAAGGCTTTGACACTGCTAAGCTAGATGCTAAAATAAGGAGGTTAGAGATTAAGGAGATTGAATACCGATGGTCTTGCTATAGTCAAGAAGAGAAGGAGAGACTTGAGGCTATGGCAAGATTCATTTCATAGTATCTGGGGAGATCAGTTCTGGAAGTCAAATCATGGTCTAGGGACAGCATCTTGGAAATAACCACCAAGATCTGTTCGTCTGAGGCATTCACCAAAGGATTGATCATAGAAGCCCTAAGTGAAGCTGGTGCTGGGAGCAGGACTGAACTAGCCAAACGAACCAAAGCCTTACTTACATCCAAATTGCTAGAACAGGCTGTCAGATCTCCCACACCAACCCAACCAACACCACAACCCACAAAACCAACTCCCTTACCCACAAAACCAATAGCCGATGATGCACCCCAGAAGAGGAAGAGAAGGGTGTTGAGGCTTGAAGATGAAGAAGAAGAAGATGATGACGATGAAGGTAGGCTGTCTATCTCAGCTGTTATTCCAATGCCTAAGGCCAAAAGTCACCCTCCAACAATTACTCCTGAGATCTAAAGGCAAAATATTAAAGTGAAGCTAAAAGAAGAAGAGCTTCACAAACTGCATGATGAGGAATTATTAAGAAGGGTTGACAAAGCCTATGCTGCCACTTCATCAATCATAAATATGAAGAAACATGCTCAGAGATTATACACTCCCAGACAAACATTTCAATATCAAAAAGAGAGAGTGAGGATTTGGCCTGATCCCAGGGTGTCTTATAGGATCCATAAAAAAATATTCCACAGAGATACAATGGGCGAGTGAAAAAGATTGTAGATGCAGTGATCACACTTGCCATTGTAGTATCACCCTGGGAGATCCTAGATGACTTCAAGAAAGCCTATAAAGCTAATCAGCCCCCACAAAAGATGCTGGAGAATAGAGTGGTCAAAAAGGGGTTAGTGTATAAGAGGCATGAGGAAGTTAGGAAGAATGAGCTCCAGTTGTTTCAAGAGGGTATTCACCATGATGAATTTGCCTACAGAGCAATAACAACCATGGAACTCAAAAATGGGAAACAGGTCAAATACCTCACTGAGTACTATGGGCCTGAGTCACTTTTTGAGGGAGAAGTAGAAGAGCTCACGATGGAGGAACGAATAGTCTTCCTAGAGGCCAACACAAGAGAGTCTTATAGACTCATAGTTGGGAAGTAGCTTCATGGATGGGGCAACGGCTCTGTGTCCAGTTCCCCAAGACAGAGCTCCCATCCATCCTTTGATAATCATACCTTTTGAAACATCTTCCCTGGCTTGTGCTGATATAGGTCACTTCTGAGCTGATCCAAAAGAAAAAGACCAATCTTTCTGCCAAATAAGTGCGACATCAAATAAGCTTAAAGGTTTTGGCTGCATTGGTTCACAGGGAGTTTGTTGGACCAAAAGAACGAATGAGCCAGATTAGAAAAACCTTTAAGTCCCACAGACATCACAACAACTGCTGAAGACTTCATCAGCTAGTGATGACAACAATTGAAGACATCAGCTAAAGTACAAAGTCTGAAGACATCAGCTGAAGTACAAAGACTAAAGACATCAGATGAAGTACAAAGTCTGAAGACATCAGCTGAAGTACAAAGACTGAAGACATCAGCTGAAGTACAAAGTCTGAAGACATCAGCTGAAGTACAAAGTCTAAAGACATCAGCTGAAGTACAAAGACTGAAGACAACAACTGAAGACATCAGCTAATGACAACAACTAAAGTTCAAGTCTGAAGTCAAGTACTGAAGCCTTCAGAGTTTGTCACAACAGCTGAAGAAGTATTCTTCAGTTGTTGTGATGGTTTCCTTTCAGCAGTTTCTTTTCAGTAGTTTTCTTTTATGTTTCAGTACTTGTAAAACGTCTGAAAAGCATGTTCTTCAGACGTTGTAGCTTCAGTAGTTTCTTTTCAGTAGTTGTAGTGTTAGTTAACACTTAGCTTTTGTAAGAAGATGTCAGCTGTTAGACATCTTCAGTAGTTTAGTTTCTTTCAGTAGTTGTTTGTAATAACGGTTAGATGTCACTGTCAAGTGACATCAGCTGACGTCATCTTTCCCTAGAAAAGGAAAGATGACCTAATTGTATACTCGCCGAAGCATGTGTTGAATGAAAATATACCTTTTGGCAGAAATTCTCTTTCTCTATAACGGTACTGTTTCATTGATATATCTTGTGTGTTCTTGCTATAATTTGTTCTAATTCGTGTACTAATTCCGCTGCAAATCCAATCTAATTGATTAAACTAGATGCCGAGATCCTTTCACCTCAAAATGGTTAGGTGACCTTTATCCTACTAAGAGTCTCGAGTGACTCAAGTGTTGTGTAAAAGGACGGTGTTGATCTCATTTTTAAAATATTTAGAGATTTCATAATTCTAGTTTAGAAAACTCTATGTATTAATATTTGCATGCTTTCAAATACAATATACCCTATGGTACATTGATTAAAACTCTTTTAATCTTTAAAATCATTAAACAATATTAATAACCTTTTATTACCTTTTAATGATTAAGGACCATTTGGATAGTTTGTTATGATCATTGAAAGGATTGTTAAGCAAACATCATATATAAGCAATCAACCACAATACCATAACCAAACAACCATGAATCAACCAAATATTAGTGCATAACCATAGCATCTTAGGTGGTCACACTTGTTTGCTATCACAAGTGTGGTCCATAAGACATTCCTAAGGGACAAAACACAACACAAAGAAGGCTTCCATGAACCTCCCACTTGAAACCGCATCAAAATGCTCCATGTTTCTTGTGTCTTCCCTTTGTGCTTCCAACGCGTACATTTTCATGTTACAAGATATTATATCCTAATACACGATTTCTAGTAAAATGAAGAGTACCTAATCTATTTATTACATCCCAATAATAAATAAATTACACTTTAAACAAAGCACAAATAAATGATTATACAACCCAATTGATTGAATAAATACAACCTTTACAATCATCCAAATAACCAAGGTCAAGGGCTAGGTTATGCACCATAATGAACAATGATCATATCATCCAAAACAACAATGAATCCCCACTAAAACCCACGAAATTTCAGCCAACACAAACTGAAATTTTTGGTTTTATTTTGTACAAACAAACAAACAATTTAACATACATGTCTTTCAAAGTTTAATCACAAGCATGTGTGATATAACTTTGAAAGTTTGGGGATTCATAATACATGAACATAGCAGCCCCTAAAGTGGTTTTAAAGTCTCATAAAACGAATCTTTCAAGGACTATTGAAGCATGCATTCCATATAACCAGCTCTAGATGCCACTGTTAGGTTTTACCCATGTTTATCAAAGCTAGTTTACCATTTAAACTATAAAACGCAGCAGATATAAGGTTAAACATATGGTTAGTAATCTGAAATTTTGATCATTTTAAACCAAAACTAAAACCTAAGAACAAGGATCATTTATGTATATGAAATAATATGCAATCAAAAACGAAAATGCAACCATAGGGTGTTTCCAAGAAAACAACCTTTCTTGCACAAGATGTTGTGGATGTAAAGGATGAAGATGTTGTTGTTCTTGAATATCCAGCCCCCAAGAGAGAAGGCCTCAAGTTGTGATACCCACAAGCTCTTCCAAACACCAAGCTAGTTAGGGAGCTTAACACCAAAGCCTTTACAAATGTACCTTCAAAACTCGAATTTTCAGCCTTGTTTTTGAGCTTCAAATCCGGAAAAATTCAGCCATCTTTGAGAGAGTTTTTGCTAAAGAGTTGTAAGAGAAGAAGTGTGAATGATGGAAGAGTGTGAGAGATGAGAAAGTCTTGCAAAGACCAAGACTAAAAGGGGATGGTCCCAATGCCCCAAGGGCGGCTGAAAACCCATTTTAAAATGGGTTCCCCCCATTTGTTTTATAAAATTGTCACACTCTTAGCCTTTTATTTTATAAAATTAAAACCTCTTTTAATTTTATAACAATAACACACTTTTATTTGTTATTATTTAACCAACTTAAATAATGAAACAAATAATTTCTCATGAACAAATTATCCATATAATGTTGTTCTTTTACAAAAGCAAAGTTTTAGAAAACCCATTTTCTAAATTGGTGTCAGTATTTATTTGTTTGATCTTATCAACAAATAAATATTAATTGGTGTTTGTATAGCTTTTTATTGGGTATGACCCGACTTGGATCATAACGTACTAACCACATCAATCTTGTATGTGTCTTGGGCATATAAGATCCAACAAAATTTACTGGAGTGTAGCAGAGATGAATTATCAGTCCTATTTACTTCACCATTCTCCCTTTCCATAGCAAAGCTGTGATAACGTTCATCGAACCTCCACTGGACAATTAGCCTTCTAGGATTTAGGGGCTGAGTTGGCAGCTTGTCCCTTTCCCTAGTGTCTTGCTGAGTCACCTGTTTCCTTAACTTCTTTTCTTCTTCTTTCAGTGTATCTAAATTAGTTGTAAGAAGTTGGAGAGCTTGGTCCAGTGTTCCCCTAGGTAGATCAAGGAATGAATCTCTTGTGAGGGAATTAGAAGAGCCATCAATATACTTCAGCTTATTTTATTCTTCCTCATCAGAAATGTTTCTCAAAGTTATGCAGTTGAAGAGATTCCTCTGGATCTCCTTGAATTCTTCTAAGGTAAGGGGCTTAGAAGGTTCAGGAGATTGTTTGGTAGTTACTAGGTTCTAGGTTTTGTTTTGGGTTAGAGGATAGGTAATAGTTATGGTTTTTAGGAAGCAGTGAGTAAAGGTATAGGTATGGCTGATGGTGTGGGTTTAGGATTTTAAGGCTTAATGGTTGGTTCAGTTTTGATAGGGAAGGGAAAAGGTGTAGGCATAGGTTATGGTTTGGGTGCTGCTTTGGGTGTTGGTGTTGGCTTAGGTGTTTGTTTTGGCTTGGGTGTTGGTTTGGGCGTTGGTTTGGGTGCCATCCTTTGAACACTTGGTATTTGAGGTACCTCCTTCCTTCTTCCTAAGCAAATGTCAGCCTTGATGTCACTGACATGTCGTTGTATGGTCTTTTCTAACATGGGACCCACTTGCCTGCCGGTGAAGCCATGGGCTTTGATATAAGTTTTCATCTATTCCTTATCTACCACCTTCTGAGAAGCTGCAAGATGTGCCTCTTCCTCCTGCATCTTCTTCTCCCTCAGGTTTTCCCTGACAGTCTTCTTCTTCTCCTTGGTGCTTTGATCTTGTTCTTTGAAGAAAAGGAACAAGATTGTATCATTATCATGAGGTGCCAGATCTTCCTCAGCGTAGCCTCTAAAGTAGAGAAAGGCTATCTTCTCCATCCTCTCCCTTATCATTGCCTCCTCTTCCTTTCTCCTTTTCTCATCCTTTATGGCCAACCTTATTATTTAAAAGGGGTTTCCTTTTTAAGATTGGCATTGATTGGTGTGTGACAGCAACATGTTACCTTTTGAGCTCTTCAATTGGCGTTATGTTTCCCTTGGGAACTACCAACTCTTTAACCTTCTTCCTTTTCATTACCATGTCAAAGGGGTTTATAAAGCTTCTGTTTTTATATAGACCTCTTTCAAGGCTTTCAAGTTGTTGGTTATCTTAAACATCTTCAACATGTACCAAAATTGATAACCCCATGAAATAGCAGCATAATTTATAAGTTCTAACTCAACAAGTTCATATAAATCATGAATCTTCAGGAAATTTACAAGTTTAGTATATTCTGTGAAAAACTGAACTAAACCTGAGATGTTTTTTAGCATAAACATGTTTCGGTCATGATCATACTTCCAGGTACTAATCTTAACATCCACTTTGCCTTCAGGAGCTGAAACACCTTAGAGCATTTTAGAAGTGGTTAATCCTTCTTTGAACTGTATTTAGGATGGTTGTTTGAACCATAATATATTTTTTCTTAACAGTATTGCAAGAGAGTCATGATCTTTTCCTGAGACTTGGACCAACAGTGCTGGTCTTCCTTGTCTTGGTTTTCTTGGAATGATCTCTTCTTCAACAACTCTCATGTTTTCCTTAAACTAATGAAAAATTCAGTGTACTGCACTCTAAGAGAGTTAGTTTCAGTTAGTCCCAACTTCCTCTTATTGAATCATTTCCTTCCAAGGAATTCCTTCATTTCCTTAACTGTCATCTCATAGGGATCAGGAAATGGATAAGTTACTTTGGCTTTGCCTTTCTTTGTGTCTCGAGTTTTCTTCAACTCATACCCAGTTTCCATGGAAGGATCCAATGGTCTTTCTACCTTCTTAATATCCTCAAATATAGCCTTAGATGTCATTATAAAGACTTGATTAGCACCATATCATTATTGAATCAGAAACATGACTTTCATCATCCAGTCATTAGTCTGGGCTTTCTCCACGACCTCTTTAATAGTGTTTCTTTACTAGGCGGGCATTCTTGAAATTTAGGTTCATCCATCATTTCTTCTTCAAGAGTGCAACCACCTTCAATCTCTCCTTCTTCAAGATTGATAAACTATTATTCTGTGGGTTATTGCTCAGTTGCTTGTATGTCTTCTTCCATGAACTAAGCAATAACAACCATACTTATTTTCTATTTTCTCTTCATATTTTTAGGCTCAGGAACAACCTTTTCATCAATAGGTCTATCTGCTTTTACCTTCTCAGTCATTACTTTCTTCATCTTATGTATGTCTACAGTTTAGATAAACCAGACTCAGTCTCTTCCACTCGCTCAATAGTCTCGGATTCTATTGTTTCTCTGCTTATGTTGTGAATTCCTCAGCCAGTATTCTAATGACTTCATTCTATTGCTCTGTAACCATTTGTATCTGAAGCTCTTTCTCAAAGAAAATGGGCTATTGAGGAGTAAAGGCAAAAGGCTCTATAGGTACACTTACTTCTTTAATGATCTCCAGTATCACTAGAAGATTAAGTACCAAGTTCATCAATCAATGAGCTCATGCAACTTCCTTTTTAGCTTGACTAGGAGCTGTTTTAAGGAGCGATTGCTAAAGATTCCTCCTCTACCGGTTTGCCTAATGTACTGGCTTGTTCTGTTGGCATATCTTATTGTTCAGTCGTTTTCCTTTTTGGTGATCTATCATCTCCACCATCATCACCATCTTAATCACTTTTATCATCAGAGTCTAACATTTTGTCAAACTCATCTATGTTTTCATCCTTTTCTTCTATATCTTTTTCTTTCTTTATGATCACGTCTTCAAGTTGGGTTTAGTCATGGAGTAAGATTAGTCACTTTCTTTTTTAACTTGACTATCTTCTCAGAATGCGAGTTGATTCACTTATCTTGATCATCCATCATAATGGCTTGGATGTTAGCATTCTGAATATACTCATCCCTCATCAGTTCTGTCAATAATCGCTTTGTCTTTCCTCCTTATAAACTTCTCCATTCGACTGATCTTAAGCTATAGTTTAGATATAACCTCATCCTTATCAAATTCACTTGATTGTTGATGTTGTACTTGACCAACTGAAACCTGAGTGGCTTTAGATGGTAAGTATTCGGATGTCTGTTATCTTTTAGCTTCTCTTAAATAATATGTTGTTCCTCCTTGTCTGCAGTTGATTGAGAACTATCAGTTGAACTAGTAGACTCACTAGTTTCTTCTGATTCAGTAGCAGTAGGAGGAGATGGGTGAAGTAGAGATGGGGATGGGGATGCGAAAGGGGATGGAATGAGAGAGTGTGCTTGATTAGGAAAAATAATATTAAGATCACCACCTACGTCTCTTTGTGGTGACATTGCCTCCTGACCTCTAGGAAAAACAGCCTCTTCTTCTTCTAACACAATAATATCTTGAATAATAGGTTCAACATGAACAGCTTCTTCACCCTAAATATAAGCATGTTGTTCTTCTTGTTGTTCTTGTGCTATCTCTTGTTCTTGTTGTTGTTCCTCTTCTCCTCTAACATTACCTTGATCAATTGGTTCTAGCTTCTAAGGCAGCAAAGGATAGAAAGTGCCACTATAATAACTCCTTGGGTGTTTCTTCTTGATGTATCCATATTATTTAGCAGAGTGATGAGCTATGTTCATTACAGCTCCTAAGCCTACCAAATGAGGAAAGGCTTGATTGATGAGACACTATTAAAACCTTGGATACATAAGGAACATGGATCTTCTTCCTTCACTAATGTCTGATAACATCCCATTGAACACATAAGCGGACATATTGAATGGTCTGTTAGTGCATAGGGCACAAAATATCATATGAAGTAGTGAGGGGAAAGTCATTCCAGCAGTCTTCCTCTTATATAAAAAGTGTTAGACGTCGTGAACTAGAAATCTTCATTGCAAATCCATTTGTCCGTTGACAATTTTCTTCCCTTCAAAACCATCTTCATATCTAATGTTTGCAAAGATGGCAAGTAGCTCATCTTCATCTATTTCTTATGGTTCACCAGCATCATCTCCAAACTATACATTGTCTCACAGTTTGCTTAGAGACTACAAACACATGTTGATTATCAATTAAACGAGAAATGGTTGGCACATCATCAACCATATTGACTTCAGCCATTCTCCAAAAAGATCTGATGAAGTTCTCATAGATGGCTAGTTTCACTGTAATAGCATAGGATCATCTTGTAGTCAAAATGAATATGATCACATCTCTTAAGTCAGAAGCCTCAGGCACATCTGGGTCTATAAAAGCACTAATGTTGTGAATTTTGCTCCAAATTAGGTTAGCCATATGCTGCACAAGATACATATGTGTAAGTTAACATAACTATGATAATTCTTACGATGTTATTCTTGTGTAAGATCAGTTTGACTTTAACTAAGTGAGTCAAAATTAGACTCTCAAAAGTCAAATTGGTTTCTAATGTCAATGTTGTATTCCATGCATACCAAACAAACAGATGTTTTTCAATCTTTTGTGTTTTAATCACATTATTGTGTCCTTTTAAGTTCATGACAACCATCTTTAAGTAGTATAACACTTGAATTTCATGTTTGATTTGTTCAAAACCAAAACCCCTATTCGATCGAACATCATCAGAAGTTAATATGTCTTAATCTTTGAAAGAATGAAGGTTATAATAATTTAAAATCTTCGTAGTTGTTTGAGTCCATGTTATTTTATGATTAATTGTTCATCCTTTTTTATTCTTAACCTAGTGTTCATCATCAATGTATTAGTTTTGAGTCGATTGATTCGAAGAACATTGATATTCACCTTTTAATCGATATTGCTATGGTAAATGATCAATTAGGCAAATGAAATTAAGTGAAACTTCGTTTGAATCAATCAACAATGGATTATATTGGTAGTCTAAAACTTTGAACACTCGTCGCACTGTTTATCTCTCTCGGATTTGAGAAGTATTAAATGTGGTTTAAGATTGTGTTTAAATAGGTGGACTTTCAATGTTTTGAATTTTATAAGAGTTTGATAGACAAATGCGTGTTTAAAATTTTGAATCATATAGTGCACTGTTCATTGCAAAAGCAATGGCGATTGAACAATTTCTTTGGTTGCAAAGTATAAAGTTCATCACAAAAACAAATGCGGTTGAACAAATGCTGAGTTTGCAAAGTTGACTATTAGCCATAAAAACTAATGTGGTTGAACAGAATGTTAAGTTGTTATCAGCATAAACAAATGCGATGAAGAGTTCTTCATTGGTAAAAACAAATGCGGTGAATAGTGTTGTTCGTATTTGTTTAAACTTAATGAACCACATTAATTTTATTTGTCCGCATTAGTTAAATACTGATAACCAATTTATAACTGAGTACTGTGCTTTGCATTTGTTCATTATTGTTTTACTAATACTTTAAACCCATAGAAAAATTTTATTTTAATACAAGGAACATTATTAACCACAAAGACATTGTTCATGCAAAAACAAATCTGGGAGTACAAATACTTATCCGTATAAATATTTTGGTCATTCACATTTCTGTTAAAACTGTTTCCCATATTTTTTTTCTTTTATATCGAGTAATAAACTGACTACCGCATTTGTTTAAATGCTTATGTTACCTTCACTCGCATAAACCAACACCGTTACCCGTATTAAATTTATACTCGTTAAAAATCAATATTTTTAGATATGAGGAGTTGATTTGATGTTTGCACTGCTATTGTTATGTTGACTTTGACTTTTTGATCTTTGTTGGTCCATTGGTGATCGATTTCAGTGCTAATGAATGATAAACACAGAGATATCCCACAAATATTGAATCAACAAAGCAAAACACAGAAATGAGTTTCAAAATATAACCATATGATCCAAACTCAATCAATACTAACAAATAAGGCTCAAAGATGTGAAAAACAAATGCAATTCCAGCCCAAACAAGCTATGAACATAGTAATGCAAAAGTATATTTCGATTAGGTTTGGCAAAACTTGCTGCCAAAGATACATGAACTGCATATATATAAACAGAGACAAATTCACTGGTAGATTCGCTGTAGTGAATCTACCTTGACCAAAAAGTAAGTTCACCCGGCAGCGAACAACAGTTTCGCCGGGTGACCTTCATCAGCTGACTACGAGCGAATCAGTAGATTCGCTCGTAGTTTCGCTGGGTCAGTGCAAAACTAATACATTACTTACATAAATGAAAGTTATCTAACATTAGTCCTATTACATAGAAGATAAGAAAAGCTAAACTAAACTAGGTGAGTCCGACCTATCTAGATCATCAATACTCCCCCTAGGTAGGACCTCACCTAGAGGGGTCTTCTCAATCAGCTCCAGCTCTATCATCAACTTCGACTTCAAAGTTCTCCATGAAAGCTCCTGCCCTCGACTCAATCCCGGCCAATGGATTAGTAACATCTTCAGATCCTGCCTCAGATTCAATATCAATAAAGTTCTCAACAAACCCAGCTTCATTTACTTCTTGAACTGGTGAGTCTTCAACTACAACCTACTCCTGATCTTGCATGATTTGATCCTTAGTATTAGCTCCAGACCCACTTGCCTCATCTATCACCTGCTTTTCAAACCTTCATGAAATTGATTGATCCAACTTTTTACTCAAATCATCCACATCCATCCTTGTTTCATCCGCTTGAATTATTTTTCTTGACAGCTCCTTGACTTCAGCTCTGAGTCCCCTAGCCTTGTTAGCTACTCTCATGAAGAGGCTCGCTTCTTCCAACATTTTAGCTCCAGCCCCAACTTTTATGTGATTCTCGCACAGAATCACTAAGTCCTCATCACAGAAAGAAAATACCTCTATCGGATCAAACAATCTGATTTCAGGGGCTCCTTTTACTCTAATCACTGCTTCCCCGGTGTTATTATCATAGAACCATTTTTGAAATGCTTGCAGTCTCGGGGGAAGAGGATCAGGTTTCCTAATACGTTCCACAGTCCTTGCCGGTTTTAGTTTAAGCACAATCTTGCCCTTTCCGGTCACCCAATCAACATCCTTTTTCGACCTCTTTCTTTCCATTTTCATGAAACCAAAAGATTTGAAGTTATCAGATAAACCCCTTTTAATTTCTTTCTCTAGCAGCTTGGCCCTTTCACTCTGTTCTGCTCCAATCAAAGGAATCTCAGCCAATCTTCTTAAATCCCATCTTGGGAGGGTTTTAAAAGCTTTTCTTTTATGAACATAAGATATTCCCCCTCCCCTTCTTTTGCTCATAAACAATTTCAGCTCAGAGTTGTATTTCCAACTGAAAATCTTCTTATCGCTCTCTTTTCTAGTGGGGTTTTTGATGTTTTGGAACAGTGGAGTTATCTCTTCAGCCTACTTTCCTTTAACGAACCACTCAGATTGATCTAACTCCACCGTTCCAGTTTCAGCTGACCCAGTATCAGTCACATAGGTCACTGGACGTTCATCCACCTCATAGAATTCTGGTTCTGAGCTGTAATCTACCAACTGCTCCTCAACTTCCTCCTCTTCATCTACTAACTTCATCTCAGCTTGTTTTCCTTTCTCCAATCGTTGTTTGTCCCCCACAACCTCCTCACCTGTTAAGTCCTTCTCAATATCAAGTCCCAAATCATCAAAATCTTCATTAACAACCTCCACATCATCATCCTCACCTTGTTCTCCTTCAGCATCAATAGGTTCGTCATTTTTGTCCTTCTCTCCACTTGATCCTGCAGCATTACTAGTACCAGCTGCTGAGCTTGGGCCCTCTCCTGCCACAGAGAATCTCCCCACCTTCAGAAATGTGTATTTGGCGGTATCGGTGAGGTCATGTAGTTCCTGTTCAGATCTAACATCTGGCAGGCCAGCCGCTTCTTTCAGAGAGTTCACCTCCTTGAATAGTGTCTTGATTAATTCTTGTTGATTTAACACCATCCTTGTCAATCCTTCAATCATATCATCCTTTGATTTCTCCCTCAACTCTTGATTTATCAATTTGGTTTTCATCATACTCAGCTCATTTGCCACTGAAGCACTGACATTTCTAATCACGTCTTGGTCAAGCTCAAATCTTGCATCTTTTCTTGGAGGGTTTTCTGTGAATGCTTGATGCTTATGTTTCGTTCTCCTTTCTGTTGCTTCTGGGTGACTGCTTTCTTCAGCCTTCTTTGAAGATCTCTTCTTCTTCTCAACTCTCATTTCATTCATTGCGTCCTCAATCTCCTCCTCAAAGTCATGCTCTTTCTCTTTTGCATATCTTTTTCTATTTTTAACGATTTCTTCTTGTTTCTCCCTGTTCTCTGCAGATCTCTTTTCCTCTGCTTCTATCACCTTCTTTATGTATTCCCATCTCTCAGCAGAATACATATTTTCCCACAAGTGGGTGATCTTCCCACTGAAGTCATGTCTTGCAGAAGAACAGTCTGCAAATATCCTTGAGCTCATTTGGGCTAGTCTCTTGATTTCTCCATGCTTAGGAATGTTTGGAATCAAGTCATCAGTTATCATCTGAACAAATCTCGGATACAGAAGCCACTTCTCCTTCTTTACTGCCATTATGTTATCACACATGCACTCGAAAATCAATCTTGCTATATTTGCCTTTTGACCTCTGCAAAATATCACCATTGCTTTGGCCCATCTCAAGTTGAGACCATCTGATCCTCCTTTCCGGTCGTCTAAGCACATGATGAATATATGAGCAATGTATCTCCATTCTTTAGTCAGCATAGGCTTCTTTATCTCTTTCTTTGAGCCAAAGGATGGTCCCTCATACCCCATGCTTCTGAATCCCTCCAAAACTTGATCTTCAGAAAGTTCTACCTCATCTCCCTGATCTCCTTCCAGACGAAGCACTCTCGCTATGATTTCTTCAGTGATAGCAATATCATTTCCTTCTATCCTTGCTCGAATACAGTGTGGATTAGCTTTAACATCCAACTTAGCTGATCTCCAGAAATCTTGGATGTGCAAGATGTAGATGGATGGTGAGTGAGTGACAGTATGATAAATTGGAGACTGCTTCAACCACTTTATGCAATCTCTGAACCCTGCAGCTTTGGGACTGTCTTCATCTAATAGAGCTATAGTGTTGTTCTTCTCATCGAACTTTAGGTTAGCCATGATTGCTGAAAACAAATTAGAAAAGTCTAAGTATACAACATGATAAATGTGTGAGAATATGTAAAAGCAAAAACGAAAGAAATAAATTAAATTCGCTCAATTGAATCTATAAATTCGCTAAGATGAATCTATAAATTCGCTAAGGTGAATCTATAGATTCGCTCGGATCATATGAACTTTCATTCAAATTTGCTCGACCTTAGTCAATTTACAGAGGCGATTACATAGATTCGCTTAAACTTAAGTGACTTTTAGTTTAATTTGGTTGGAAAACTTATGTTCGCTGAGGTGAATTTATAGTTTCGCTCGATTTAAGTGAACAGGCGAAGTTGTTGGGTGAAATGGCAAATTTGCTCGAGTTCAAGTGAACTTTCGTTCAGATTCGCCTGAAGATCAGCAAGTTCGCTGAACGAGGGTTCCCGAACCCTAACCCAGGCGAACATGCCAAATCACACAATGCGGAGTAAAATACACCGATTAAATCCTTCACCTAGGTTCGCGACACCCACCTAAATCTTTTATAACACACGAATCCAACGGAAATCAACACTAAAGGAGCACTCTGAAATTTTGCACGATGAACAGGCAGTTAGGGTTGAGGTTACTGTGAACGATTTCGCGTTCACTGTGCCTCCTATAAGACATAGATTCGCTGTAGTGAATCTATAGATTCGCCCGGTAAACTCAACATGTTGGTTTGACATGCAACTGGTCGAGCTTACTGGCGAAACTATAGGTTCGCTAAGGCGAATCTTAATTTCGCCCGACTTAAAATTAAAAATTTCAAATTAAATTAAAATAAAATAAAATAAAGTAAAATAAAATAAAATTGAAATAAAATAAGAAAAAATAATTACAAAATAATAAAATTTGCCTATGAATACCTTATTGCCCCATGATAAAATTAAATAAAACTAAAATTATAAAATTGAAATAAAATTAGAATAAAATTAAAATTAAATGGTAGAAGGATATAATATCATTTTTCAGAGGGGCATGACTTAGCGAGATTGCTGATATGTTAGTCCGCTTAAACCCATTCCCTGTTCTTTTCAACGTATGATCTGCAACTGTTTATCATGTTCTGAATTGTTTTAGAAACTCAGCAACTTGGTCCCCACTTATATTTGATAAAGAATTAGTCTCGTCATCAAGGTTTATTGAGCATAATCATTGATTTTGCCTGCTCATTGTATTGAATCTACTTAATGCAAACACAATGACTGGCATATATACATATGCGATACTATATTGTACAGATGCAGACACACATATATGCAAGATATACACATAAGATGTAGACTCAACCTTTAACTAATTGACGAGAGCTTCAGGTCAATGCTTTCGCATAGCAAAGAAGATCATCCATGCGTGTTGATGAGAGCTTCAGGTCAATGCTTTCGCATAGCAGAGAAGATCATCACTCCAGGTCAATGCTTTCGCATAGCAGAGGAGATAAACACACATCTTTTCTTATGTAAAGTATGAAAGTATATACAGTAATGGGCTATTTGATATTATTTAATGTTTGATTTAGAGGGCGTTATCATCGAGTCACCATCCCAGTGGGAAACACCATAAGCTTCGCATCAATAATCTAATCCTAAAAGTAATGAAAGTATATACAGTAATGGGCTATTTGAGATTATTTAATGTTTGACTTAGAGGGCATTATCACCGAGTCACCATCCCAGTGGGAAACACCATAAGTTTTACATCAATAATCTAATCCTAAAAGTAAACACAGTACATGAGCAAGACATCAATTGGCAACTCTCAACCAAGTTTTAGACAAGACTTATATCTTTGTGCAGACGAAAGTATCATGAGGATAATCCTTATTACTGAGTTATGATCTTTAATTTGGCTGCATGATCACTTGTTTACTTCATTTTCAGGATGAGTCTATCATGCATATCCCAGTGTAAGATGTTCCCCTCTTTCTTACTTCATTTTCTTGAATTCCTGAGAAAATAAAAGTTAAAACTTATTATTAGCATTAATCTCCCCCGAAATTTTCATTTGATAGCTTACTTAATAGAAAATTTCTTAACAACGAAAGTAAAAGAAAATTAAGAATAAAAAGGAAATATATATGGGACACAAGGATTCTCTAAGCAGATAACAACAAAGATCATAAGGAAAATATGTACATATATACATCTCAAACAGTTGTTTTGCTCAGAAAAAGGTTTTCAGAAGGATATTAATCCTAGCATAGAGATCAGTTCATAAAAACGTGGTTTATCAAATGTTTTAGTGAATAGATCTGCTTTCTGCTTCCTAGTTTCAATAGGAATAATATCAATGAACCCCTTTTCCTGAGCGTCACGAATTGCATAAATTCTTGTTTCGATGTGCTTGGTTCGAGTGCGATGAATTGGATTCTTGGCAATTCCAACAGCGGCTTCATTGTCACAGAAGATTGGAGTGTGAAGAAAGTTGATGCCATAATCCATCATCTGGTGTTGAATCCAGAGCACTTGGCAATAGCAGCTTGATGCAGCAATATATTCAGCTTCTCCTGTGGATAAGGACACTGATGTTTGCTTTTTGCTTTGCCACGAAACAAGACAGTTACCCAGATATTGACATCCACCAGTGACCGACTTTCTGTTAATCCTGCAACCACCATGACCAGTATCAGAAAAAGCATGTAAATAAAAATTCCCACCTTTTGGGTACCAAAGTCCCAAACGAGAGGAACCCTTAAGATAATGAAAAATGAGTTTAACAGCTAGCTCATGTGATTCTTTAGGACTGGCTTGATAACGAGCACAGTAGCACACGGCAAATGTGATATCTGGACGGCTTGCAGTCAGATACATGAGAGAACCGATCATCGAACGATATCGATGAGCATCCACGGACTTCCCATTATCATCAGGAGACAAGCATGTCTGAGCAGTGAAGGGAGTAAGTTCTGGCTTTGAATCGTCCATGCCAAACTTGGTGATGATTTCCTTTATGTACTTCTCTTGGTGAATAAGAATACCTTCAGGTTTCTGTTCCACTTGCAGACCTAAGAAGAAGCACATCTCCCCCATCATGCTCATTTCAAAGCGATCCTTCATCACTTCTTCAAATTCTTTACACAACTTTTCATTTGTTGATCCAAAGATAATATCATCGACATACACTTGAACAATCAGCATTTCACCATCTACCTCCTTCTTGAATAGTGTCATATCTATAGTCCCATGAGAAAAACCCTTGCTGAGGAGATACTGTGTCAAGGTCTCATACCAGATTCGGGGAGCTTGATGCAACCCGTACAGTGATTTGTCTAGCTTGTATACTTTGTTTGGAAAATCTGGTTCCTCGAAACCTGGTGGCTGACAAACATAGATCTCCTCATCAATGTTTCCATATAGAAATGCACACTTCACATCCATCTCAAAAACTTTAAAGTTCTTGTTGGCTGCATGTGCAAGAAAATTCTGATGGCTTCGATCCGAGCAACTGGAGCAAACACTTCAGTGTAGTCTATTCCTTCCTCCTGAGCAAATCCTTGAACAACCAATCTGGCTTTGTTTCTGATAACAACACCACGATCATCTAGCTTATTCCGGAATACCCACTTGGTACCAATGGGGCATATGTTTGGAGGACTTTCTGAATTGATGCAACTCAGACTGCATAGAGTCCACCCAGCTTGGGTCTTCAAGTGCCTATTTGTAATTCTTTGGAACAATCTGAGATGGAAAAGCTGCATAAAGACACTCATTTATCAATCCACTCTGACTCCGAGTCGTTACTCCGTCTGTGATAGATCCAATGATGTAATCGTGAGGGTGATCTTTTAAGGTTTTAAAATTAGTGTTAAGCAATGATGGGTTATGTTGAGATGTGGATGCGGAAGTGGATGGTTGTGCTGTAGGAGATGAATTTGTGGGGATTGGATCGATAGGAGGATTTGAAATGGATGAAGATGTGGGTGGAATGGTAGAGGAGATTGTAGGATTAGATGAAGATGATTGAGATGGTGGAGGTGGTGGAGATGGGATATCAAATGAAGTGGGTGGTAATGATGTGTCAGACGGTTGCGGTGGTGGTGGAATAAGATTCGCAGGCGGGTGAGAAATTACATCATCGTCATCGGGAATTGGCAAATTGAATGAGTTGAAGACAGTGGTAGAATCATAAAACCATGCAGGCTCACTTCCAATGCTTGTAGAGTTAGATTCTTGCCAGTCGACATAGTAGGACTCTTGCACAATCCGCGATCGTTTATTGTACACACGATACGCCTTTTGTGTTTCTGAGTACCCAACAAAGAAACACTCACCAGAGACTGCACCAAACTTCGTATTCTGATCTTGAGTATTCAATAGAGTACAAGAGCAACCAAAGGGGCGCAGAAAATCAATGAGAGGCTTAATTCCTCGGAACGACTGATATGATGTCTTCATCTTGCTCTTAACGATCAATACCCGGTTGAGAACATAAGCTGCACAATTAACTGCTTCGGCCCAAAAGATGATTGGAAGCTTTGACTCGGTCAATAACGTTCTGGCTGCTTCAATTAGTGTTCTGTTCTTACGTTCAGCAACACCATTTTGTTGAGGTGTTCTGCAGCACTGAACTGTCTGAGAATACCCCTTTGTTCACAGAATGAATTGAAAATATGGTTTCTGAATTCTGTTCCATTATCGCTCCTGATGGCTTGAACCTTTCTTTTCCCAAGAACCTCGATCAGCGGAATCAGCTTCATCAACTCCTCAGCAGTCTCACTTTTGTTAGACAGAAATCTCACCCAAGAGTACCTAGAGTAATCATCTGTGACAACAAGATAGTAAGATTTCTTAACAATTGATTTAACACTGATAGGGCCAAATAAGTCAGTATGTAACAATTCAAGGGGATGTGAAATCGAGTTTTGAAGTTTAAGTTTATGTGGCTTTTTGTGTTGTTTTTCTTTTGTACAAGCCATACATTTTTCTACCACAGGATAATCTTTCTGTGGTAGTCCCCTGACTAAATTGTTCTTAACTAACTTATTTATCAATTTAAAATTGATATGCCCTAATCTTTTATGCCACTGAAAAGATTCATGGGAAGAAGCTTTTGATAAAAGACAGGTCACGGTGGAAGATGATTCTTTCGATCCCATATTTAACAAATAGGTATCATTTCTCCTTGGAGCTCGCATGATCACCATCTCTTCAGGGATTGAGAACTCTGGTTTCAAGAACAGACATTCATTGGCGAGGAACATCACGGGAATATCTTTATCACAGATTTGTGATACACTGAGAAGATTGAATGCCAATTCTGGAACATAGTTGACTTTCTCCAATGTAAGGAAACCATTTGAAACATCTCCTTAGCCAATCATCTTTCCACCCTTCTTGTCTCCAGCAAAAGCAACATAGCCACCATTAATTATTCTAAAATTTGTCAGCAGGTCCTTCAACCCAGTCATATGCCGGGAACATCCACTATCTACATGCCAATAACTATTTACAGCGGCCTCTGAATGTTCCTGACACATTAAAAAATTGGTTAGACTTTGGAAATTGGGACCCAAGTTTTAGTGTACTTAGGTCTTGGAGGAACAGATCTTTTGCAAAAGAAACCATTCACAAAAGCTTTCAATCTAGTTCCAAAAGATTTATTCTATATATTAAGACCACCTGATTCAGGACATTGCTTTATTAAGTGATCATCCTTTCCACATCTAAAACAATGGGATCTCAACCTTGTTTTGGAACAATTTGATGAAGGAATTCTATCAATAGATATTTCTTCATTACATTCATACAATCTTGAATCTGAATCACTGTTCGAGTCATATGACTTGTTTGACTTCCCTGTAATAACTTACACTTTAACTGATTTTTGTTCAATTTTATCTTTGTTATTTTCAGTGGAAGAAGACATTTCTTTATCTTTTGGGTTAGAAATCCTTATTGGTGTAAAAGATGGGATTGGATGAGAGAAGAATTTGTTAAAGCAACTAGTTTTTGTTTCACTTTCAGAGACATGACCTGAAAGTTGAGCTGCTTCATTCATACACACTTTAACATCAACTGCGGAATTTAAAACATTTAAGTCATCACAAGTGTTTGAAACAGAACATCCTAAGTTACTATTACATGCCCCAGAGTTTGAATCCAAAATAGTTCCACCAGACACAAAATGATTACTTAAGCTAATGTCTACAAACGACTTCTTCGAATTAAAATCATGACTACTAGAGCTCCCAAGACCAACACTGCCACCATAATCATATCCTTCTCGCAACTCCTTAGAATTATCTCCTTCTAAACCTGCAACAGAGCTGTTAGTATCATTCTGTATAATCTCTTGTATCAACTCATTTGATGGATGAGGAGTCGGCATAGGAGAATAACAGAAAGTACTAGGTGGAGGATATACCAATGCATCATTTTCGTTACCCAAACCAGTCTTGATCCTTGCCCCCCTTTGTTTTTTTGCATAATTCCTCCCTTTTCATGCTCGAAAGAGACCACTGTTCTAATTTATTTTTAAGTTTTCTGACTTCAAATTCAGTAAGTGTGACTTGTTCAGTTAAATAGTTAACCTCACAGTTCTTTTCCAAAAGTGTCCTTTTTAAATGTTCATTTTCTTTCAAAGCTTCTCTTAATTTAACAAAATACTTGGACTCATTTTGTTTAAGCTCTTTATTGGTTTTCTTTAATTCATTTTCATTCATTATAAGCAACCTATTAGCTTTATATATACCAACCAAACGGATTTTGCATGCAGAGGAACACATGTCTTCAACAATTTCATAAGGAAGACCCATTACCAGTTTTTCTGCTGCGAGAGCACGATCACATTGGCAATAAGGAGTGTTCCTCTTGTACTCCTCCACAACTGCGTTCTTGGCTTCTTAAATCATTGATTTCATTTTCAGCTCCTTATTTTCACCAGCTTCCTTTGCAGCAGATTCATAACCCAGTTTAACCTCTTCCTTAACAGCTTCACATACCAAACCAGTTTGAACAATCTCTTCTTGAACCACAACTTTCTGAATCACAGCTTTCTGAACCACACCTGCACACTCCTTAACCTTTTGAATGGCCTCAGACCCAATAGATTCACCATTGCTATAAACTTCATTATCAGCTTCACCATAGAACTCCTTGAAAGGATCAAAACTGTCAATGTGCCCAACATCAAGAGCATGTTCCTCCACTATCTCAGCAATCAAGGCATGGTTGATTTCCTCCTTTGACTCCTCAATTTCTGCACTCCAATCAAAGTTGGTCAACAGAGCAGTTTCTTTCTTGGGCTTAGCTTCTTCAACTTTATCCATGACTGGGATGGTTCTTGAGTTTCCAGAATTAACAGGTTCAGTGACAATGGGAGAAGGACACTCTCTTTTAAAATGACCAAGCTGCTTACAGTTGAAACATCTGAGCTTAGACTTGTCATATCCTATAGCATTGTTCCGACTCTGGTTTCCAAAATTTTTCCTGCCAGTTCTTTCCATGAACCTCCTGGCATGAAGAGTAAGCATGGCCATTTGCCACTGAATGTCAGTTTCTTCAAGGTCATCAGGAACAACCTGATACATATCTTCCACTGTCATACCACGTCCCTTCAATTCTCCAGCCACCAAAGCCTCATAACTGTGCACAAATAACCCAAACAGTGCCATAGTATCGTGTGGAATTTGAGTAGAAACTAAGGCATTTGAACTTGACCCAGCATCCTTAGAACCACTACCTGAGTTAACAATTTTACTATACCCAGAGTTAGCAAGATCACCATTACCAGATGAACTCCCATAAGCTGCACCATAATAGCAAGAGTTTGCAGCGGATGAAATCAATGCATCATTTTGAGGAGGGACATTAGGAGACATCATGGTCTGATTATATTCTCTTCTCTTCACATCAAGATCAAATGATTTTAACTTGTTAATAACATCCATCAACTTGTAATCAGCAAAATTCCTTTCTTGCTTGAGCAATTTAATTTGCAGACACCATTGAGCAGGAAGAGAGTCTAACAGTTTACTCACTTGCTCATGATTGCCAAGTTGTTCATCATACTTCTTCAGATTGCTTGAAACTGACAGAAAGCGGTTTGTTATATCAGTAAGTGTCTCATGATTATACCCCACGAATGAGTTAAACTCCTTCTGAGCTTGAGCTTTCTTGTCTTTCTTCAGATCTTCATTCCCATCATAAAATTCACATAACGCATCATACAACGCCTTAGCAGTGGTATGTTCAGCAAACCTGTTATAAATATCCTGATGCAGACACAGAATCAAAGCTCCAAGAGCTTTCTTGTCACGATCGAGCAACTTCATGTCAATCTCAGTATAAGTGCTAGGGACCTGATTTGGTGAAGTGACAGATCAGACAGTTGTTGTAGGCCCATTAGTGATAAATTCCCACTGACCATGATCAGTGTAGAAGAAGAAAGCTTTCAAGCACCGTTTCCAATCCTCAAAATTCTCTTCGTTGACAAGCCTCGGTGGCCTGTTTGGTTGAACACATTCCGTATCAGTCAAATTCACGATTGAAGTAGACATGATAGAATCAGAAATTAGATTCGCTGAAAAGATGTAGATTCGCTGATAACTTCGCTGAGAAAGATGTAAATTCGCCGGTAAGTTCGCCCGTAACTTCGCTTGGCAAACCAACAGCAGATTCGCTCGAATCAGTGCTATTGAAGCTCTAGTTCGCTCAACAAGTTTGCAGAACTAGTAGAACTTTCGTTCTAGTGGTAAATTCGACGGTATCTTCACTTGAGAATTAGGCAACAAAGATGAACTTTCGTTCAATGAATGCAGATTCGCTAAAACCACAACGAAAATTAGATTCGCTCGAAAGGCCACAAATTCGCTGGAAAAACAATAAATTCGCCCGATGAACGAACAGCACTGTTCGGTCTGAAAATCACTCTAAACTCATCGAAATCGCTATGAATTAGTGATTGGATGATTGGGATATCTCCTTACCACTTGAGTAATGATTTTTTTATGAATTTCAGTAAGTAAAACACACTTTGATGATAACAAATCGAATGAAACAGTGACTTTTCTTCAAAAACACCTCAAAACCCCAAAAACTCAACAAATCAAGAGCACAAAGGCTCTGATACCATATTGTTGGTCCATTGGTGATCGATTTTAGTGCTAATGAATGATAAAGACAGAGATATCCCACAAATATTGAATCAACAAAGCAAAACATAGAAATGAGTTTCAAAATATAACCATATGATCCAAACTCAATCAATACTAACAAATAAGGCTCAAAGATGTGAAAAACAAATGCAATTCCAGCCCAAACAAGCTATGAACACAGTAATGCAAAAGTATATTTCGATTAGGTTTGGCAAAACTTGCTACCAAAGATACATGAACTGCATATATATAAACAGAGACAAATTCGCTGGTAGATTGGTAGATTCGCTGTAGCGAATCTACCTTGACCAACAAGTAAGTTCACCCGGCAGCGAACAATAGTTTCGCCGGGTGACCTTCATCAGCTGACTACGACCGAATCAGTAGATTCGCTCGTAGTTTCGCTGGGTCAGTGCGAAACTAATACATTACTTACATAAATGAAATTTATCTAACATTAGTCCTATTACATAGAAGATAAGAAAAGCTAAACTAAACTAGGTGAGTCCGACCTATCTAGATCATCAATCTTCTTGTGTTAATGTTGCAAATCCTTGTTTGGAATAACTTGTTCACCGATGTGATACAATTGCTCATTCTAACTTGTCAATTGCATGTTGTGCATATGAAAGCTTGCATTCACTGAAATACACTTGTGATTTCATAAATTTTGCACACCAACATAGCTATTATGTAAGGCCCCGTTCCCGGAGATCTCACAGTTGGACAATCATCGCATTATTACAGTAAACAATACACATTTCCCAAATTAAGCAGCAGAATTAAATTAACAAAAACCATTCATTTCATTAATAACTATTGTTGTTAAGTAATACAACATTGTTTAAGTTACAAATGCATCGTTTAAATTGCATTACAAAACAACAATAATATTATGCGTGAATGGCTGCCAGTCTTGCTGTGCTGAGTAGCCTCCCTGTGTGCCATCCTCAGCAAAATTACCTGCCAACTGAAAATGCAAAAAAGTCAGCGTTGCTAAGTGGGTTCTAGTTTTTAAGTAATGAAATACTTTATACAGTTTATATATGAAAATACTCTTTCTTAATAAAATATTTTCCTTACTTTCGTACGTGAGCATTCATCGTACATACAACAAGGTATACCCTCATTCATCATTCATAATCGCACGTATTCATTCGTTTCGTACTTTATCATCATATTTCTTTGTGTCTAGATCCTTTCATGACTTTACCCCCATCATTAGACACGCAGCCACCTCATTCCCGGCACACAACCGCCTTATTTCCTGGGTAAAGTAACGATGATCCTGTTTGGTACTATGGATCAGTCACCAAGATTGACCCCCTTGTGTATGAACCCTCATAGGTTAGCTAAAATCGCATACTATATTACTCACAGTTGAGCTAGCAACTCTCAATGAGTTATGAACCTCCTTTCATTTTGCTTGTAAGACTTTTCATTTGTTCATTCATTATGTTCCACTGTCATTATCATTAATCTTTCACTTTCATTATGATAATACTTTATGTATATGAGCAAAAGCACACCACTTAAAGTCAAATGATAATACATAATATGGAACATGAAATCAAAATATAAACATTCATAAAATGAACTAATATAAGTCTCAAGTCAAACTAGGTTCAAACCCTACAAATTCTGATCTTTCTAAAATTTCAGAAAACTTCTAAGTGTTTCAGGCGCTTTGGCACTATGCAGGCGCGTGAGGCCTGTTTAGGCGTTTTCCACTATGCAGGTGCATGGACTCACTTTGGTGTTTCAACATTTAGGTGCATGAGCCACTTCGGGCGCATGGGCACTATTTGGGTGCATGGGGTACACTTACGGGTCTGAGCCTAATACTTAGGCACATGAATTCTAAGGCAATACATGGGCGCATAGGGTACTGTTCAGGCGTATGAGCCTACACTTAGTATTTTAAGGCATTATTTTGGCCGCATGGGCACTATTAGGGTGCATGACCCCAGCACTTAGGCTTTTCTAAGGCACAAGTCAGGCGCATGGGCCCTATTTGGGCGCATGGCTATCTATTTTGCATATTTTCTAACTTATTTTCAGTCCCAATCATGACCCTAACATATTTCTAACTCATATCTATCATTCTAAGCATGAATAACATATGAACAACCATAGAACATCCAAACACATACACATATACATACGGTTACATACATAAAATGAAAAAAAACGTTTTTATATGCATTTTCAGCCTTAAAAACGTTTAAAACAAGTAGAAACCGGGATCTAGAACACCCAAACGTGCAGAACGCCTAAAACACATAAAAAGAGCAACCAAACATGTAGAACTCATAAAAATCGGTTCTAAGGTCGAAAACCCCACAAAACCGAACCAAAAACACATACAAACACTTACCAATTGTGAATTCAGCCCTTTTCTTCTTCCTAAACTGAGAGAAACTTCACTTTCTTCATCTTCCTTTTTCAGTCGAAAAGCAGGAGTTGTTAGCATATATGGTTGGCCATACTCAAATATTATTAAAATATTTTAGTTTTGTCCTTTTTGCACTTTAGCCCCTCGACTTAAGCTTCTTTTCCTTTTTTTCAAGATACTTTCCCATTTTTGTTATTATTTTTCTTTCTTCTATTATGTTAAAATTCCCGGGCGTTACAAGTCTACCCCCCTTAAAGAGGTTTCGTCCCCGAAACCTGTCATTCCTCGAGTAACTGTGGATAATGCTGTCTCATCTCTTCTTCAGCGTTCCACGTAGACTTAGAATCTTTTTGGTGTTTCCACTGTACACGCACAAGTGGAACCACTTTATTCCACAACCTCTTCTCTTTTTTATCGATGATCGCCACTGATTGCCCTATATAATTAAGTCGTTCATCCACCTCGATATCCTCCAGTGGCACAATCATATCCTCATCGGCTAAACACTTTCTCAGATGAGATACATGAAATCTCGAATGAATTCCACTTAACTCATTAGGCAGCTCTAATCGATAGGCTACCTCTCCTACTCGTGCGATGATTCAGAAAGGTCCTATATACCTTGGGCTTAGTTTACCTCGCTTTCTACACCGGATGATCCCCTTCCAAGGTGAGACCTTCGACATAACTTTATTACCTACGTTAAACTCAATCGGTCTACGCCTCTTACCGATATATGACTTCTACCTATCCTTGGCTGCCTTCATAAAGACTTTAATCTTTTGTAATTTTTCTGTCATAGCCTCGATCACCTCGACACTCCCTAGCTCTTTTTGCCCATTGTCTCCCCAACATACGGGCATCCTACACCTTCTACCGTATAGCATCTCGTATGGTGGCAAGCCAATAATAACATGATAGTTGTCGTTGTATGAAAATTCTGCTAATGGTAAGCGATCATCCTAACTTCCTCCAAAGTCGATCACGCATGCTCGAAGCATATCCTCGAGCATCTGAATCATCCTATCAGACTGACCATTTGTCTGAGGATGATAAGCCGTGCTAATGTGTAGCCTCGTCCCCATTGCATCTGAAATCTTTTAGAAAACTTGGATGTAAACTGACAGTCACGATTAGAAACAATAGACACTGGTACACCATGATGAGCTACAACCTCTTTAATGAACAGATCCACCAGTTTCTCGGATGAGTATGTCTCGCTGATCGGTAAGAAGTGAGCACTCTTTGTCAGACGATCAACTATCACCCAAATGGTATCATACCCTCTCGCCACACGAGGTAGCTTTGTTATGAAGTCCATAGTGATGTGCACCCACTTCCACTCAGGTTAATCCAACGGTTGGATCATCCCATAACGCTTCTGATGCTCTGCCTTCACTTGCAAACAAGTAAGGCACTTACTCACCTATTCCACTACATCACGCTTCATTCCTGGCAACCAGTAATCCTTCTTCATGTCCTGGTACATCTTTATGGCACCAGGATGAATCGAGTATCTAGTCTTGTGAGCTTTATCCATAATTTGCCCGCGTAGGTCTCCATAACGAGGGATCCACATCCGTCATTTCGGGTTCTAACACCGAGAGTTTATCACCCAATTCTGTGTATAAACCCTTCATTCGTTCAGAATCAATCCGATCTTCTTTAAGTGCTTCGTCTTGAAGGCCCTTGACCTATTTCATCACATCAGCGGTTATAACTAACTGATAGGCCTTCACCCGAATTGGCTCGGGTCTCTCCTTTTGGTTAAGGGCATTGGCCACAACGTTGGCCCTACCCGGATGATAATGGATCACACAGTCATAATCCTTGATGAGCTCTAACCATCTTCTTTGCCTCATGTTGAGATCCTTTTACTCAAAGAAATACTTTAAGCTCTTATGGTCCATGAAGATGGTGCACTTTGTCCTGTATAAGTAGTGCCCCCAAATCTTCAACGCGAAGACCATAGCTGCTAGCTCCAAGTCATAGGTAGGATAATTGACTTCGTGCGTTTTCAGCTGTTGGGATACGTATGCTATTAACCTTCCATGTTGCATTAACACGCAACACAGTCCTGAATAAGAAGCATCCGAATATACCACTAAGTCGTCAATCCCTTCGGGTAATATCAAGACAGGAGCTTGAGTTAATCTCGTCTTCAATTCCTCAAAAGCATTCTTTTATGCTTGACCCCATACGAACTACATAAAGTCACATGATAATACATAATATGGAACATGAAATCAAACCATAAACAATCATAAAATGAACAAATATAAGTCTAAAGTCAAACTAGGGTCAAACCCTACAAATTCTAATCTTTCCAAAATTTCAGAAAAATTCTAAGTGTTTCAGGTGCTTTGGCACTATGCGGGCGCATAAGGCATGTTTAGGTGTTTTTCCACAATGCAGGCGCAAGGCCTCAGTTAGGCGTTTCAACACTTAGGCGCATGAGCCACTTCGGGCGCATGGGCAATATTTGGGTGCATGGGGTACACTTAGGCGTCTGAGCCTAATACTTAGGTGCATGAACTACTGTAGAGGCGCATCGACTTACAATTAGAAATTCTAAGGCAAAACATGGGGGTGTGGGGTACTGTTCAAGTGCATGAGCCTACACTTAGTATTTTCAAGCAATATTTTGGGCGCATGGGCACATGACCCCAGGACTTAGGCTTTTCTAAGGCACAAGTCAGGCGCATGAGCCCTGTTTGTATGCATGGCCAACTATTTTGCATATTTCTAACTTATTTTCAGTTCTAATCACTACCCTAACATATTTCTAACTTATATCTATCATACTATGCATGAATAACGCATGAACAACCATAGAACATACAAAAAACATATGTATCTTAAAATGATAAAAACGCTTTTACATGCATTTTTAGCCCAAACAATGTTTAAAACAAGTAGAAATCGAGGTATAGAAACTCACCTATGGCAACCAACAAGAGTAACTTCTCCCAAACTTGTGTGCACACTAGTTCGAACACCTAAAACACATAAAAAGAAGAACCAAACGTGTAGAAATCATAAAAATCGGTTCTAAGGTCGAATAACACACAAACCGAACCAAAAACACATACAAACACTTACCAATTGCAAATTCAGCCCTTTTCTTCTTCCTAAACTGAGAGGAACTTCACTTTCTTCTACTTCTTCCTTTTTCAGTCGAAAAGCAGAAGTTGTTAGCATATATGGGCGTCCATACTCAAAATATTGTTAAAATATTTTAGTTTTGTCCTTTTTGCTCTTTAGCCCCGCCACTTGTGCTTTTTTTCCTTTCTTTCAAGATACTTTCACTTTTCTTTTCTTATTATTTTTCTTTCTTTTATTCTATCAAAAATCCCGGGTGTTACATATTATCATATTTTTGTGTTTTAAATGTTTTGAAAAGTCAATTAACTATGCAATCATAAAGTATACTATTTTTGTATTTTTGATCAATTTTTAATGTTTTTAGAGAAAAGTTTTGAAAACATTAATTACTCCCCCTAAAGTTTATATCTCTCAAGGATAAAACATTAAATATTTAAAATTAGAAAATGTTAATGACAGCATCATAAACATATAGTGAAATGAAAATATTTTTGTATTTTGTGAAAGTTTTCTATATGTGAGTATAGGAGTATACTTTTTATGAGACCATAACAATCTACCTTCATAAACGTAAGATTTTAGAAGAGTAGAGATAATCACACACATATTGATTATAGGTATAGTAGTCTACTTAAACTCAAGCAATGGTTTATATATTGTTTATACTTTATGATATTTATCATATTTTGTGTTTGTTGATCATTCTCTATGTGCCTCACACTCAAAAGCAAAGGTATATCAACCACTTGCATGAAGAGTGTGGTAGAACTTTGTTACAATTGACTTGACCATGTCATTTAAGTTATCAAATTTCATGCTATTATAGGTGCGGGAAATCTATTTGGGATTTATGTGACCATTTTATTTTGATCCTCATTAGGATTCTTTTTCTGTCTATTGTGGAGGTGATGCACTTTGAGTTCTTTTGTTGTAATCCAAGATGGATTTTATTATGCATTCACTTTAGAAGGTGTTTGCAGGACCCGTTAAGGGATGGTCAATACAATCAGTCTCACAAATGAGAAGAGTGTTAGAGCATTCAACATATCAAATAGGGAACCGGGTTTTTAGTTAAGATGCAAAGAATACAAGTAAGAAAAGAGATAGAACTTAAGAACAATATATATAAGGTTTTCAAGGATGATGTATATTAATCTTAAGTTCTCTTACAAGAGTTACAATGTAGAAGAAATAAGTTACAGGACATTGAGATACATTATACTACGCCCTACAACCGACCATACTTGAACAGCGAGTTGGAACATTGAAAGATAACAAAATCAATGTACAGTCGAAAGGCAGATTGCCTTTTGACTAGTGGCTATGACATATCATAGTTCACATCCTAATATTATACAAAATGGATAAAAGTACATAAGGTAGAAAGTTACAGACAAAGACCTTAATGTACAGCTACAAAAGCATGGACCTTTTCACTAACTTATGCAAGTTGGTGATCTTCAGAGTTGCAGCAGAAAGTTGGTCAGCTTTTGTAAAAGTACATCAAAGAAAAGCATGTTCTTCTAAGTCTTTGGAAGTAATCAGTCTTCACTTCATTAGGCTTCGGAAGACTTCGTCTTTGAAGCTTTGGACGACTTCATCTTTGGCTCTGGAATACATTATACTTAGAATATTTCTTGTGCTGAGTATAAAGCTTCTGCAGGAACTTTTAGCTTCTGAAGATTTTATACATAGCTTAATTCTCATGCAAAGTACAAAATTTCCGTTGCAGTTTTACTTGTTACTTGGTGCATGCATGCAGGAAGCCGTTTGGTTGCGTTGGTTACATCAGCCTCTATATAAAACTTATAGTGTTCCTTATTGTGAATATATTTGGATCATGAGCATTAGCACTTTATGCTCTGTTTACACTAGTTGTTTGGATAGCAAAACAGATGAGAAACTAATGTGGGTGACTAAAATTCATAAAGTATCAGTACTTGGTGTGTTTAGGTTGGTACACACACACACCCACTTGAATGATTTAATTCTTACCCATAGCCTATGATGATAGCTTCACATTGGAATGAGAAGCTACAGCTTGTCAAAGAAGCATATATATTCAATTCCAAGTTGAGCCTACCCACATACCAAATAAGGTATGTTAGTGATTGTTATATTTTGAAATGCATTGCTAATGGTATATCGACTGTAGTTATATCATTTCTCATGTTTTTTTGTTTTTCGTTGTTTTGTCTTTTTGATATTTTATCTTCAATTCCAGTTGAGCCTACCCAATCCAATCTATTGTAGACTCGTCAATCGGTTTTAGGGCAGGTTCCATAATTAATACTCGCTTTTTAGTTAATTGTGTAAAAAAGTTTTTTTAGGTTTACTCTGGCTTATTCTTTCTAGTCGAGCATCTCAGTCCGTCCTTTTTTGATAAGGAACGAGCAGAGCCACTCGATCTACAAGATAGGGTGTTAAATAAGGTGGGTCATTAAAAAGGCTATGATAATATATTTACATGTTGGAGGACCATTGAAGGTGGTCAATACAATCAGTTTCACAATAAGAAGAGACTTAGAACACTTGACAGATCACACAGGGAACCGTGTTTTAGTTGATGGTACTTGGAATATAAGTAAGCATAAGACAAAACAAGAACAAGAACAAGATAATATTTGTTTTCAAGAATGTTGTATATTACTCTCAAGTTCTATTACAAGTGTTACAAAGCATATACATAAATACAAGTACTTGTGACACTTTATACTACATCCTACAACCGGATATACTTTGAAATCCAACTAAAAACACTAATCTAGACAACAATATCAATGTATAGTCAAAAGGCAGATTGCTTTTTGACTTGTGACTATGACATTCATAGCTTATATACTAATATTACATCAAGGACAAAAGGTACAAAAGTAGAAAGTTACAGACAAATGACCATAATCTATCATTGACAAAAGCATGGACCTTTTCACCAACTTATTTAAGATGGTGAGTCTTCAAAGGTGGCAACAGAATGTTTTTCAATCAAAAGGTGATCAGAGAAAGTATGTGTTCTCTATCTTTGGAAGAAATCAGTCTTTGACTTTGGAATACTTTGTCTCTAAAGCTTCGGAAGACTTCATCTTTAGCTTTGGAAGATTTTGTCATTTGGATTCAAAGGATTTTACACTTATCTTATTTCCTTTGAGTTGTGTAAAACTTTCAAAGTAACTTTACTCTGTACTTCATGTATGCATGCTGAGAGTTCTTTGGTTTCTTTGGTTGCATCAATCTTTAAGTGTAAACCTTACAAACTCCCCTAGGCTGATGTTATGAAAACTGAGAAGATTAATCATATATTAAAAGTTCTCATCAGAATCAAGACCATTCCTTTCTTCATCATTTGGTCAGGATCTCTCAAACTCTTATTGTATCTCCTCATGTCAAAGCTATCATTTAGAGAAAGGTCAAGCATGTCTTGCCAGAAGGAGACATATTAACCTCCTTGATCTCTAATGACATACCATCTATCCAGATTAGCGGCAAAGGTCTAGGACAAGATAGGTCTCCCAAAAGCAAGAGGCTCTACATTTGTTGGACTTGGTTGAGCAGCCTTTTCTTAAGTAGCCTCAGGAAGCTCTGACTCATCATGAGATGTAAAGGTGGATGCCTTGGGCTTTTTCTTCTTCTGACTATCCCTCTTTATGGCCATCCTTTTTGTCCTCCTTCTAGATTTCAATTGAGAAGACTGGACTTCAGCACTAGGTTGTTCTTTTATGACTTTCTCAGTTGGGTTCTCTTCCCTTATAAGTTTTGAAGGAGAAGAATCAGGACCTAGGTCCAGCTTATGTTGTCTCTTATGGTTCATCCTTGACTTTAACTTCAGGTGCAACCTGACTTGGTGGAGAATGCATGTCAAGGAGCTCGCCCTTTTTAATCTTCTACTTGATCACCTTAATGTGCTGATCCATGGTGGATAGAGACATTGGACCAAGACTCCTTCAAGAGAATCCATACTACTTTAAGAAGCTCATTATCTTCTGCCTATCAGCATACTTTTTTAGATTCTTTTGGATGATGGCTTTTCACTTTGCAGCTTCTTCCCTTATCTTCCTCTTAGTAGCTTTTTGTTCTTTCATTACTTGTTGCTCAAGATGCTTGAGGTACTAAAACACTATGTATTCATATGACAAGGAAAGAAGTGCATATGCGTATTAGAGGCCTGTGGCACTCAGGTAGTTGAAAATATTTTGTGTGTTTTCTTCTTTGTCTACCAGAGGTTGTTGCTCAGTTGCCACAGCCTTCATCTCATTGCTTTCTAAAACTAGGGAAAGGGTAAGAGCATGCTTGTAGAGTCCTTTTTCCTTTGTCACTTACAGGGCTTAGTGACTCATGGTGGAAAGGGCTTTGGCCTTCATTGCTTGGTACAACACTTGAACTCTGGCCAAAGAGAGGTTGTGAATAACCTTCACAAACTTATGCCTCACTGTGGGTAATGGGTGGTGAAGCAGTTTGTGTCTTAAGCTCTGCAGCCTCAACTACTTGGCCTTCAGACATGGTTTCCCCTTTGAAGCTAATCTTGGGTTCCACTTCAACATCCAGTTGACCAACAGTCTTTCCAGCTAGCCTCTATCTATATAATTTGGATCTTAATTTGAACTTTTCCTGCACCCTGTCTTGAATCCTATCAACCAAGCTCGCAGCTTGCCTGTTTTAACTTAGGTTAGCAAATGGAAGGTCAATCAGATAGGTGCTCTCATAGAATCTCAGGTTAGAGAAGTTAAAGATTTCCTATTGTCCATGACACCTAGATATTACTAGGGCTCTTAGTGTCATACCTCCATCCCATAATTGGATTATCAGAAGGATGAGATGGGGTAGGCATAGACCTCAGAATACCCTCATCAAACAGACTTTGTATAAGTGAGTCCATATCAATGTGAACTTGAGGAAGTTGTTGAGTATGGACAATTGTAAGTGAGGGTGGTGAATTCTCTATGTCCACACTCTGAGAAGAACTCCCAGGTTCTGTGATTAGAGGTAGGACTTTCTCCCCCTTTTGGTAGCATCACCTTCTTGCATAGGTGAGATAAAGGTTAGGTTCACCACATCCACAGGTTCTTGTGGCCCTGGTTGAGTCCTCCTTTATGGTCTCTTAGCTAACTAGCCCTTGGGATCAGTGATCTTAAGTTGCTGGTCATTGACCCTCTTTTGTAAGGTAGTCACCTCAGATTCCAGATTCAATAGAAGAATCACTGGGGATGAGAGAACAGGACCAAAGTCTTCTTCCTCATCACTAGCATTAAGTTCTTTTCTGCTAGATTTCCTTGCACCATGATAACTTCAGTTGAAGTGTCAATGATCTGGGTTACCATGGTTGAGGTCTTAAAGATGTAATCACTTGCAAGAGTGAGAGCCTCTTTTATATAGACCTTCTGAACAAGTTTAGGAAGATCCACCTCAGTTGTGGGTGGATGATGTGGGCTAGACATGGGTGAGTTAGGAGAATTTATCTCTCCTTAAGTAGGAGTGGAGAAAAGAAACTCATGGTACTCACTGAATCCCACGTCTTTATCATCATAAAATTCAAGGTTGGATATTGGTTGATTAAGGTCTAGAGGCTGGGGATGGTAGCTTTTCCTGAAGGTTGTTCATTAGAGTTTTAAGACTCTGAGTGACGGATTAAGGCTGGTATTGGTGTAGTGAGCTCATTAGGGTGAGCGTAAGGAACCTCAGCACTGATCCTTGAAGTAATGGGAGTGGTTTGCTCTTCAAGAGATGTGGGAGTTCTAGTGTGCACTTCCTTCTGCATGGGTGAGGATATGGGGCCTTCATAACTTGAGTAGCTTGTGTAGGATCCGTTTGGATTTTCAAAAGTAGGTGATGGTAATTTGAGGCGATGCGGGTGGTTGAGTAGTAGAAGGTGTGGTATCAACACTAACTTGTGCTGCTAGATTGTCACCTTGAGCAATAAACTCTATTATTTTTAGGACTAGGGTTGTTTCTACACTTGAGAAGCCCATAGTTGACTTTTTTATTGTTATAAAGATTTCATGCCTCATCTGTCCATTTTAAGAACATTACCTATTCCCCTTAAGTAGTCTAAGTTAGAAAGCAAATTTTTATATACAAATTAAGAATACTTAAACATGACATCTTGAACCATGGCATGGACTATATAGGAAAGGTCTTTTGGAATTGGATCCTAACCTCCATGCTTGTTTGATAAACAATTTATGACCACATGGAGGAGGTACTATCATTGGGAGGAGACCTTCCTTTTTCTGAAGGTTCTTACTGAGTAATCACCTTCATAGGCCATCTGCAGATTGTGGACAGGACAAATCACATTCTTCATCATTCAGCCTTAGAAGAGTGTTGATTATGGCTGATGTGATGAAAATTACCCTCCCTTGCACATTGGCAGCCTCTCCCTTCTCCCCATCCATTATGACCACTTAGCGGGTCCTCCAAAACTCTAAAAGTTCATCTTCACTTAGTGGACGATCTATGGTGAGTGAAATGAAGTATTTGGATAGTGTCATGAACCGGCAAACATCTGAGAACCTGGATCTTTGTCTAATGACAATAGAGCAAGCTAATTATGTTGCCTGTGTAAATGCATGGATAAATCTTGGTGGTTTCGTGGATTAAGGTTGGCCATTTATCAGTAGATTTCTGGGAAGAA
>CM044004.1:29273048-29363048 GCA_024085815.1 Flaveria linearis
GACTTCGAACGATCAACAACTTGATTTCTCCATGATCGAGGACAGTTGAGTCCCACCGCGAAGGTAAACCCAAAGTCGCCGCCGTACCGTGAAGCTCATTCTCCAAGTATCTTGAATCTTTTTTACAGTTTTCAAATGCATGAAGGTTTGTGGGTTGTCTTTGTACTCTTAATTTTGAAATTTCATGAGATGGTGGAAGAAAGTTGTTGTCATTTGTTGATTTTGAGTTGAAATGCAGCCTATGTGTTCAATGAAATGCCTTAAACGCAATGCGGTTATATTTTTGATGTTGTGATACCTTTGCAGTTTGCACATGAATCTTTATTTTAGTTAAGGCATTTTAGTTGAAATGCCTTAAATGCACATGAATCAGCCTATAGTTACATACGTACATATATGTCTATATCTATGTGTGTCTCTGTGTGTGTAAAAGATATTTTACTATGTTGTTTTATTTATGTTACACAGGTGGTATGATAGCTTCCAAACTGGCTGCCCTTTTCCCGGATAGAATTGTGTCTTTGGCTTTACTTAATGTAACAGGTGGAGGCTACGAATGTCTTCCTAAGGTACAAAGATATCCTTAAGAGACCCTTTATTTTAGTGGCATGTTGTTTAAGGAATGTTGGTCTAATTCAAAGTAATTTAGTTGCAAATCTTTGTTTACTTACTTGCTCTTTCTATGTCATTTTCCTTTCTGCAGCTTGATAGTCAAACCTTGTCCATTGCAGTACGTTTTCTGAGGACCAAAACTCCAGAGCAAAGAGCATCTGTTGACCTAGACACTCACTACACCAAGGTTGACTATGCTCTTTATTTTGCATTTGACTATTGTATATAAACTACACAAAAGGAAATTTATAAGCGGATACTTACAATTGATTTTGTGTATTGCATATGCGTCCTACAGTCACAGTAATCATCTAAACAGGATCCAATAAGTGAAAATAGTACATGACCTAAAATTAAGGGATAGTTTTATGTACCCCCTCAAATCTTGGTATAAGATTATCTTATTTACCCAAGAAGCTCATAATATCAAATATACCCATTTACAAATTCCTGGTATTTATAACTTTCCACTAATACATGCAATAGGAATTGAGAATTTGGATTCTAAGAAGAAAGAGAAGGGTATAATGGTGAAATCATAAGTTGTATTTAATGAAATGGACGGATATGAAATTTTAAGTATTTTGAATGGATATATTTAGTATTAGTATTTTTGGTTGTGTAAGCATGATATTATGCAAGTTTTCATAGGTATATATGAAACCTGTCTCTAGAATAAAAGGCCCTAAAACAACACTTTTCTTTTTGGGGTTTTCCAAAATTCTTATTAGATTGCAGAGATGATATTTGGATTTAGTCTTTTAGCCCTGAATTTGCTGGTGCTCTTTGTATTGTAGTCCTACATAGTTCTTATGCTAAACCACCTCATGGAGCCACTTCTCTTATTTTAAGTTTTTATTTTGGCTGTTTGTTGTTATGAACTTACTTATATGCTAACAAATAGTATTTTCTACTCTGCAGGAATATCTTGAAGAATATGTTGGAGTTGAAAAAAGAAGAGCAGTACTATATCAAGTAAGAACTAATTCCTAACCTATGTATAAATTTTGGATTTTAAAACATGGATGTACAAAAATTTAATGTGTTTCTTGTATTTTACCATGTTTGTATTAAAGAAAACGAGAATCTTAGGGTTTCCAAAACGCTAATTGCAATCATTTTTCAGGAATATGTTAAGGCGATTTCATCAAGTGGAATGCAATCAAATCATGGATTCGATGGTCAGATATATGTTATCTGGTTGTATGTGGTTTTTCTGTAGATTGTTTATAGTAAATTTGTGTTTTTCTTGCAGATTATTGAATTGAAGGTGGAAATTTTGGTTTATAATACTATATCTATCTACACATCATATTAGTGAGAAGGAATACACGTTTTGAGACTCCAACATGTCATACGAATACACCACGGTTTTGCACTTCCCATTGCCTACTCTTAATCTGGTTGGAAAGTAATGATGTATAAATATAATAATGGGCCCAAATTGTATCAACAGGCAACTAAGTTAGAGACTTGAGAGCCATGATTCTTGATTGATATAGATATGCATAATCACTAACATGCATGCGAATGAGCATGACTAATAATCTGTAACAAATGCAATTTTCGTGGCTAATTGTTTGACATATGCAAAATGTGGCTAAATGTACCTTTTGTCATGAGGTTACTCATTCGTTTCGTCTGAGGACTGCACTGAATGTTTGTTTGTTGATGCACTTACAGTTGTGCACTTTTGCTTTGTATGCAGCTTTTAGTAACAACAAGCTTTGTATGCAGCTTTGTATGAAGCTTTAGCAACAACAAGCTTTGTATGCAGCTTTGTATGCAGCTTTGTATGCAGCTTTGTATGCAGCTTTGTATGCAGCTTTGTATGTAGCTTTTGCTTTGTATGCAGCTTTGTATGCAGCTTTTAGCAACAACAAAGAGCGATAGAGGTATGTGTGTTGTTGATTTTGTTTTTGATCATTTTGAATGTTTAGTTTTTTGGTCTCATTTAAGTTATCTGGGACATCAGTACATGGAATAGAATTAGGTTCGAAAGACTTCTTAAAAAGCCTGCATGTGTAATGTCGATCAGGATGGATGGAAATATTTAGCTCAGTAAGTTCTATTAGCAATTAATTGACGTCATATCTTAAAATACCATAACAAAGAAAAATAGTAGGTTGATGAATATTAGCAATTCTTGAAAAATAGTAGGTTGATGAATATTAACAAAGAAAAGTAGTAGGTTAATGACACATATTAATGTTATAGGGGAAGTAAAGATGGTGATATATGTGTGGTAGCAGTAAAGAAGATGGAAATTTGTCACTGGAGTAAGAGGCTCCATTTGGGCTTTCCGATCACCTCTTTGGATTTTTGTCCCAGTGAAAGGTAAAGCAAACCATGTATGCGGGTGGTTTGGTTTGGCACGAAACACATTTTGCTTGAAAAAAAATTATAAATAATATGTCTATTTGTACATCAACCAACTAATTTGTACTGTGTTGGTTCATGTTTACAAGGTTGTTCTAACGACTTCTAATGAATGGGGAGTTATGATAACCAAGTTAAATGTTCCTGCAGATTGGAAAGGTCTGCCTCTCTCACACACACGCTAGCCCTTAACCACACAACATACATGATCATTTTCTCTGAATGATTCATTCGACTATTTTTGTCATTATCATAAGATTGTATTATCTTTCTTTGTGATACAGAATGGCAGATATATTTGTTACTTCTAGGTCTGCAGTCTTGTTCTACATATTCTTCGAGACTTCTAATTTATTTTGGAATTTCCCACTCGAAAAAGGCCATTCGACACGACCAAAACTTGGTTCTTTTCTAGGAGATTCACAATCTTATATAGGATGAGTAACAGATGACACCCTATGATAACTTGTAACTGTTTCTTAGGTATCTATCCCTCTTTAATAGGATGAGTAACAGATGACACCCTATGATAACTGTCTTATTTGTACTATTGTTTTTTCATATATATTTGTTTTAATTCTATTTTATAAACCTAACATATAACTAAAACATAGATCTACTTGACCATCAGTAGTGTTTCAGTGCAGAATTGCAGATTCAAAGACACTACTCCAAATACACACCTAAGACATGGGTTCGGTGGTAGATTGCTCCTCAAATCCAAGTAGTTAATATGCGGATATTTATTTTTAACGTACTATGTTTATGACTTGTATTTTCTTATTCGTGTGCTTAGATATTATTTTGAAAGTACTATGTTTATGAAAAACATTTTCTTATTCGTGTGTTATTATTTAATTAAGTTTTGTGATGCTCATGACATAAATAGACTATACAATAGAAGCCACGCATGTATTTAGAAAACAAATATCGCATTGTGAAATATGTCGATGTCATCGCCGCCGCATCGCGCGGGTTCCTTAATAGTGTATATATATAACGTATATATATACGTATATATACGTTTATATATACGTATATATATATATATACGTTTATATATTTACGTATGTATATGTATACGTATACATATGTATATATATACGTATACGTTTGTATATATATATATACATATATATAACTATAATACATAATATATATAACTATAATATACATATATATATACATACACACACGTATATATATATATATATATATATATATATATATATATATATATATATACACGTATATATATATACACACGTAGATATATACGTATACGTATACGTATACGTATATATACGTATATATATATACGCATATATGCACATATATACGTATATATATACATATACATATACATATACGCATATACATATACGTGTGTCTATATATATAGACATATATATATGTATATATACGTATATATATACGTATATATACATATATATACGTATATACATATACTGAAAGACCTGATCTGCCCAAGATGCATATTAAGTTGATGTGGCTAGTGTGATATGATCCAAGTCAGGTCATACCCAATAACAAGCTAAACAAACACCAATAAATATTTATTCGCTGATAAGATCATACAAATAAATAATAACACCAATTTAGTAAAATGAGTTTTCTAAATCATTGCCTTTTTAAATGAACATCATTATGTGGATAATTGTTCATGAAGTAATATTTGTTTCATTATTTAGTTTTGCTAAATGATAACAAATAAAAGAATGCTAAGTTTATAAAGTTAAAAATTTGTTTCAACTTTATAAAACAAGAGATATATTGTGTTAGTGATGCAAAACAAAAAAAATAAAGGGGATCCATTTTGAATGGATTAGGTGTCCAAGGCCACATGCACTCCCACTTTTGTTTCGTCTTCACTCTTGCATGCTCCCACTTATCTTGTCTTGTAAGTATACAAGATGCTCACACCTTCCAACTAAACTACAATATATATCTCTTGCAATGCAAAGGCAACTAACAATAATCTATCTCTCTCTATCATACGGTTTTGAAGAAGAAAAGAGCTGAAAAATTTCAGCATATATCTCTCTCAAAAATTTCAGCATCTATCTCTCTCAATCAGTTTTAGAAGATAAGGAGCTGAAAGTTTCAGCATTAAAAAGGAGTTTTTGTTGCTGAAAATTGGTGTCAAGGAACCTAGCAACCAAAGGGGTTCGTTTGTGGCTTGGGGTATCATCTTCTTGAGGTCTTCTTGCTTGAAGATTCAGCCACGAAATTCATCTTTGCACCTCCACAAATTCGTTTTCTAACAGCTCCAAAGGTTGTCTTCCAAACATCCTATGGTTGTCTTCATTGTATGCATTTTGTATATGGATCCATGGTTTGGGTTTTGCTTATTAAATGGGTTTAATAATCAACATATTAACAAGTTTTAAAACTTATAATCCGCTGCGTTTTTCTTATAAACAAGCTTATATGGACTTTGATAAACTTGTGAAATCCCTTCAATGGTATCAGAGCCACTTATACGGATGCATACATGTATAGATTATAAAATTTAAAGATTATACTTTACATGCATGTGGTAATCTTTAAAATCAAGTCACATTGATGGAATGTTTGTTTTGTTTGGACAAAACCAAAACTTTCGGTTTGTTTAAACCTTGACCGAAAGTTTAAGGGTTCAAAAGGGGAACCATTTTAACTAGAAATGCTTGCATATTTGGATGTGTATTTGAATGTTCATAACCTAGCCAATTCCTTATGTTTGGATGCATTTTGTGTTGTGATATTGTTTAATTATTCAAATTGGGTTGTACTATTTATTTATTTGGGTTTGTAATCTATTTATTATTTATGTTGGTTTGTAATAATAAGTAGATTAGTTGTATTTCTTTTACTAGTAAAAATATATTAGGATATATTTTGTAAAAGAAGTTCAAGAAGACTTGGGTTTTGGTTTAGGCCATTTTAGGCCCAAATGGGCCTCATAGCCCAAGATTGGTTTTAAGCCCTATAACCGAAGCCCAAACCATGGAGGCCCAAGGAAGCTAGGAGCTGAAGTTGGAGCCCAAAAGAAAGCCCAAGTAAAACAAAATGATGACAACACAAAATGGACACTTCATGCATTAGGATGCGGGATCAAGTGGGTGCACACTATCTCAATGCCTTGTGTCATGTTTGTGCTTTATAATAGACCCTTTTGGCACACTTGTTTTGGCCAACAAGTGTTGCCAAATCCATTGGCTATGGTTATGAACTTGTGGTTGTTTTATTATGCATGTATGGTTGATTTATGTTCATCTTATCTTATTGTGGAATTGGATAGTTAACAACAAGAAATCAACAACTCGTATAAAATCGGGCCCTTAGAAATCAATAAGTAATAAAAATGGATTTTAACAAGGTTATTGATTTTAAAATAAATGTGTTATTAAAAGGAACTTTGAAATAAGTTTTCAAACAAACTACCATGCATTTGAATGCATGCAAATGCAAGGTATGAAAATTGTTTTCCAAACTAGAATTTTGTAAAACAAAAATCCCTTTTAAAATAAGTCAAACACCATCCTCTTATACAACACTCGAATCATTTGAGAACTTGATGTGGGATAAAGGTCACCTAACCACATTAGAGGCAACTTATGAGTTTGAGGTGGGTTTGCCATATTTATGGGATAAAGGTCACCTAACCACTAATATTAGCAAATCCACACGTGTGTCTATGTAGGACGACTTAATTTGGAAATCATGCATTACGATCACCGAAGCATGATGTACAAAGGGTGTTGATGGGATAAACATGCCAATCAAAACATAAGATGTTTAACCGATCCCATACACTAGAAATTGTAATAGGTTACAATTGTCAAACGTTGACTACCTTGTTAATTTAAATAAAAGGATAAAGGTCACCTAACCGATATTTAAATGTAACGTTGGATTCTAAATTTTGACTATTAATTGTCTATGAGACAAAAAGGGTATTAATAATCGAAATACATTGATATTAAAAGTACTAAAAATTGAACTTTGTAAAATTGAAGATGGCTAACAACAACAACGCAAACCTGACCGTCCATAACTTATCACTAAGAACAATCCTTGAAAAGGAACGTCTAAACCATGGGAAATTCATGGATTGGTACCAAAACTTGAGAATCATTCTCAAGCAAGAAAAGAAGTCCTATGTGTTAGGCGATCCCATTCCCGATCAACCCTATGAGAATGACGTTGAGGCCTTTGCCGAGTGGGTCAAGTACACCGAGGACTCTGTGCAAGTCTCATGCCTCATGCTAGCGAGTATGATTCCCTATTTGCAAAAGGACTTTGAGAACCACAATGCCTATGACATGATCACCCAGTTGAAGGAAATGTTCCAACAACAATCAAGGGTGGAGCGCTTCGAAACGGTTCGAGCACTCCATGCATGTCGGATGGACGAGACCCAATCGGTGTCATCTTACGTTCTTAAGATGAAGAGCCACATTGATCACCTCGAAAGGCTTAACTTTTGTGTGTCCAATGAGTTGGCAACGGATTTGATCCTGAACTCTCTATCCAAGAAGATTGATAGCTTTGTTATGAACTATAACATGAATGGATGGGACAAGAGCATTGGTGAGCTTCACTCAACGCTCAAAACAACCTAGGCAGGCATGGGTAGAAAAGTTCTACCGGTCCTCACGATCAATGAAGGAGGTAGTAAGAAAAGGCACCTCCCCGACCCTAGGGCAAGTGTTGCAAAAGGGAAGGGGCACGTCACGGGGAAGGGAAAAGGTAAAGCAAAAGTGGAACCGCCCAAACCAAAAGAAAAGAAGCAAAAGGTTGCTCATGATGACCCATGTTTTGAGTGTGGTGAGGTAGGCCATTGGAAACGCAATTGTCTGGTCTATCTCAAAGCATTAAGATCGAAGAGGGATGCGGGGCAAACCTCAGGTACAATCTTTATGATACATGTTGAGCTAAATATTATTTCTTCTAACACATTGATATTAGATACCGGATGTGGAACTCATATTTGCAATTTGTTGCAGGGGTTCAAGAGAAGTGAGCATTATGCAAAAGGGGAAATTAGTCTCTTCATGGGGAATGGTGCAAAGGTTCACGTGGAAGCCCAAGGAGACTACATTTGAAGCTTCCAAGTGGTTTGGATGTTATTTTAAAGAATGTTTTGTATGCTCCTAGTTTAACTAGGAACATTATTTCTGTTTCCCGTTTAAGACAATATGATTATGATTTCAAGTTTGTTGACAATGATATTCATGTTTCTTTAAATCATATGTTTTATTTTAAGGCTATATCTTGTAATGGTATTTATGAATTGATTCATGAAAACACAACATATGATAGCTCAATGTACCAAGCAACCACCAAAAGGCTCAAATTTAATTTGAATGGTTCCTATCTTTGGCATTGTCGCCTTGGTCACATAAACAAGAATCGTATGCAAAAACTCCAAAAGAATGGTCTTTTGAAAACTAATGAAAATGATTCATTTGATGTATGCGAGTCTTGTTTACAAGGTAAAATGACAAAGGCCCCTTTTAGTGGGACTAATAAAAGGGCAAAGGATTTATTAGGGATCATACATTCGGATGTATGTGGACCTTTTAAACCAATAAGTAGGAATGGTGAAAGATACTTCATTACCTTTACTGATGACTATAGTCATTATGGGTATGTGTACTTGTTAAGACACAAACATGAATCTTTTGAAATGTTCAAAATCTTCAAGAATAAAGTAGAAAATCAACTCAACAAAACGGTCAAGATTCTTCGTACACATAGAGGAGATGCATACCTAAGTAATGAATTTCAAGAGTATCTTAGAACTTGCGGGATTGTCTCACAACTTACTCCACCTGGAACACCACAACATAATGGTGTGTCTGAGAGGAGGAATCGAACTCTCTTGGATATGGTTCGATCTATGATGGCTAGAAGTACACTACCTCTATCATTTTGGGGTTTCGCGTTGCTCTCCGCAGCCCGTATTTTAAATATGGCCCCAACCAAGAAAGTGGAAAGGACACCTTTCGATGTATGGCCTGGAAGGGTTCCATCATTATCATATTTAAAAGTTTGGGGGTGTGATGCTTATCGTAAGCAATACACTCAAAACAAACTGGAAGCCCGATCCACAAAGTGTATCTTCATTGGATATCCTAGGGATTGTATTGGATATTATTTCTATGATCCGATAGAGCAGAAAGTGTTCATTACTCGAAAGGTAGAGTTCTTGGAAACTAAGATTCTTTTGGAAGAAACTAGTGGAAGAGCAGTGGAACTTGAAGAGGTTCAAGATTTACAACACGATACACAATTGGTTGATACTAGCAATCAACATGAGGATGTTGAGAATGATCATATGGATGATCAAGATACACAAAACGTTCACAGATCTGGTAGAATTAGTGTTCCTTCTGAGAGATATGGATTTTTCATGGATGGATGCTATGTGGTAAATTCGGATGAACCAACCACATACCATGAGGCAATGTCAAAACCTGATTTTGACAAATGGCAAGAAGCCATGAACGTTGAGATGCAATCCATGTATGAAACCAAGTTTGGGATTTGGTTACACCACCTCTTAAGTCCAAGATAGTTGGAAGTAAGTGGGTTTCAAGAAGAAAACCGATATGCATGGAAACTTGGATACCTATAAAGCTAGACTTGTAGCAAAAGGTTTCACTCAAACTCAAGGGGTTGATTATGATGAAACCTTTTTGCCTGTGGCAATGCTAAAGTCTATCAGGATATTGTTTGCCATAGCAGCATATTATGACTATGAGATTTGGCAAATGGATGTCAAAACCGCTTTCCTTAATGGATATGTTGAGGAAGATGTCCATATGAAACAGCCTGAAGGTTTTGTCAATCCAAAACATCCTAACTTGGTATGCAAGTTAAATAGATCAATCTATGGATTGAAACAAGCGTCAAGAAGTTGAATCACCGTTTTGATGATGAAGTAAAGAAATTTGGCTTCATCAAAAACGCTGATGAAGCTTGTGTATATAAGAAAGCTAGTGGGAGCATTATTACTTTCCTTGTATTATATGTCGATGACATTATACTAATTGGAAACGACATTCCAACCTTGGAAGGTGTAAAAACCTGGCTTAGAAGCTGTTTTTCCATTAAGGATCTTGGTGAGGCCACCTATATTTTAGGAATAAAGATCTATAGGGATAGATCAAGGCGGTTAATAGGTTTAAACCAAAGTGCATACATTGAAAAGATCTTGAAAAGGTTCAAGATGGAGAATTCTAAGAAAGGTTTGGTACCTATTCAAAAGGGGATTATATTGAGCTCATCTCAATGCCCTAGTTCAAAGGTTGAACAAGAAAGAATGAATTGAGTCCCATATGCATCGGCTATAGGATCCATCTGTATGCAATGATATGTACTAGGCCGGACGTGTCATGTGCTCTAAGCATGACAAGTAGATATCAACAGAATCCTGGTAATAGTCATTGGATGGCTGTTAAGAGTATTTTGAAATACCTTAGAAACACTATGGATATGTTCTTAATATATGGATCTGGTGAGGAGGAGCTCGTTGTAAAGGGTTACACGGATGTGAGTTTCCAAACTGATCGAGATGATTCTCAATCACAGTCGGGATACGTCTTCATTATGAATGGAGGAGCAGTCTCTGGGAAGAGCTCAAAGCAAGATGTAGTGGCACTATCTACAACAGAATCAGAATACATCGCCGCTTCACTGGCAACTCAAGAAGCTGCGTGGCTTAGGAAGTTCATTGCTGATCTAGGGGTGTTGCTACCATTCAAGACCCCCTAGAGATCTTTTGTGACAACGAAGGTGTGATTGCTCAAATCAAGGAACCTCGTGCTCATCAGAAGACTCAGCACATTGAACGGAGATTCAACTACATAAGGGATGAAGTTGAAAAGGGGAAGATATGTATTCGCAAAGTTCATACCGATCAAAACATTACGGATCCATTCATGAAGCTCCTAGATAGGTCAAAGCATGAAAGTCATACTTGTGCCTTAGGACTTCGATATTCTAGTGATTGGACTTGATCAAATTTTGTATTTGGATATTGGAACTTATGTTATTTATCTTAATTATATGATTATAATTTTCATTTGTTCTTCTGTTTTTGCATGTTTAAATCCGTGAATAAGTAAGTTATTCTAAACGTCCATAGTCGATCATACTTGTGGGAACAACTATTAATATAAGACTATAATGAACTTGGATTGGTTAATATTCATAAGGTATGAATATAGAGCAAGAGGTTGCTACCAAGGTTCATTGATATCTATGGGATGTAGATATAGGACTGACCCGCTCTCAATTATTTCTGCATGGAATCTTTGTGATTAGTCATAAGAGATATTGAGTAAAGGCGAATAACATTGTATCCTCAGACCTGAGATACATATTGGGTCTTGATATTCACCAAGTGTTGTATTTTGACTTAGTACTTGACTGTTCTGAAAGATTGGCAGTACATAAGACTGAGTTCAGGTATGATATAAGGTGATTGTGAGAGACGTATGTAATCAAGATGGAATTTGTTCCTCTTATTCGTTGAGAGTTAGATGTCTAAGGCCTGTTAAAGTTAAATCAACGGAGAATGACAATTCTGTGTCTCTAGGATTTAACATGACATCTGTAACAAAAGGCTAAATGATTGATTCACCTAAAACATTTCAAGTAAGGTACTTGAACAGGAGGATGTTATTGAATGGCACTTAATAATATACATTAGGGGTAGCAAACCGTTGCTAGGCGTCATTTGCTACTTGCATCAACCTTCTATGAATCTTGTGCAAATGGGAGATTGAAAGACATGATCTGCCCAAGATGCATATTAAGTTGATGTGGCTAGTGTGATATGATCCAAGTCGGGTCATACCCAATAACAAGCTAAACAAACACCAATAATATTTATTCGTTGATAAGATCATACAAATAAATAATGACACCAATTTAGTAAAATGGTTTTCTAAATCATTGCCTTTGTAAATGAACATCATTATGTGGATAATTGTTCATGAAGTATTATTTGTTTCATTATTTAGTTTTGCTAAATGATAACAAATAAAAGAATGCTAAGTTTATAAAGTTAAAAATTTGTTTCAACTTTATAAAACAAGAGATATATTGTGTTAGTGATGCAAAACAAAAAATAATAATAAAGGGGATCCATTTTGAATGGATCAATTAGCCCGTCAAAGGCCACATCCACTCCCACTTTTGTTTTTTCTTCACTCTTGCATGCTCCCACTTATCTTGTCTTGTATGTATACAAGATGCTCACACCTTCCAACTAAAACTACAATATATATCTCTTACAATGCAAAGGCAACTAACAATAATCAATCTCTCTCTATCATACGGTTTTGAAGAAGAAAAGAGCTGAAAAATTTCAGCATATATCTCTCTCAAAAATTTCAGCATCTGTCTCTCTCTCAATCGGTTTTAGAAGATAAGGAGCTGAAAGTTTCAGCATCAAAAAGGAGATTTTGTTGCTGAAAATTGGTGTCAAGGAACCTAGCAACCAAAGGGGTTCGTTTGTGGCTTGCGGTATCATCTTCTTGAGGTCTTCTTGCTTGAAGATTCAGCCACGAAATTCATCTTTGCACCTCCACAAATTCATTTTCTAACAGCTCCAAAGGTTGTCTTTCAAACATCCTATGGTTGTCTTCGTTGTATGCATTTCGTATATGGATCCATGGTTTAGGTTTTGCTTATTGAATGGGTTTAATAATCAACATATTAACAAGTTTTAAAACTTATAATCCGCTGTGTTTTTCATATAAACAAGCTTATATGGACTTTGATAAACTTGTGAAATCCCTTCATATACATACATACATATACATATATATATATATACTTATATACATATACGTATACACATATTCATATACGTATACATATACGTGTATATATATATATATATAAGTATACATAAATATATATGACTATATATATATACATATATATATGTATATGTACGCATATAATATACATATATTTATATACGTCTATATATATATATATATATATATATATATATATATATATATATATATATATTCGTTTTTTAAGAGAAAAGACTCGCATCTAATCACGTTTAGCAGCGGCGGGAGATACACGCAGATAGACTATTTATTGATATGGAGAGAAGATCATAGCTTGTGGAAGGACTGTAAAGCAATCCCGGGAGAGACAGTTGTGACGCAACACGATATGTTGGTGGCGGATATATGCGTGAAGAGGTCAATTGCCCAACAGAACAAGAGAGTTAGACCTACGATTAGATGGGGTCAGCTCAAAGATGGAAAGATTACCGTTTTTAGAGATAAGGTCATAATAATGAACCAGACTTGCCAATAGGAAGACGCAAAGCAAAAGTGGGAGGCTAAGGCTGTGACAACTTATGCAAAACTCACTCGATTTTGATTTCTGTGTGTCAATGCAGTAGACCAGTGATGGAACACTCACCATGTAACGTAATTTTCGGGACGAAAATTCTTTCAACATGGGGATAATGTGATATCCGGTAATTTTCCGTTACCAAACTCCGTTAGTTTTGTTAAGTCTTGCATACATGTGTCGTAAGCACACACTAGTTGTCGTTGAACGTTGGTGACTTAACAATAATAATCTAATTAGTAATGTTGATTATTAGTTGTGAATATGTGATGCATGATTTTATATAATTTTAAATGTTTGTTTTATGAATTTTACGCGATAACGTGACAACGTGTAATATATATTTTGTGTGTTTTGTGACTTATTGTAAATGTTTAGGATTATTATTGTTGGCTAATAATACTTATAAATTGTAGATGAAATTACTTATAAAGTGTTAAAAGGATTGGTATTATAAAATAAAAATCAAGGGGTTAATTTGTAATTACCTTTTAACCAAATACTACCAAAATTAACCCAACCCTAGCCTCCCAAACCCCTCATTTGGTTGTAACCTCACCTTCACACCCCATTCTTTGCGATTTTGATCCAAAAGCAAGCATACAAGTTGATTTTGATTGGGATTCAAGTTGTACAAGTTGTTTTCAAGTGCTAATCATCATCTAAACCCACTTAAAGGTATGTTTTATCATGTTGTTCAAAGTTTTGATGTAGATGAACCCTAGATTCAAAACTATGATGATGATATGAAAGTGATCGTTATTCCATGTTAGTATGGTTGTATTGATGCTAGATTAGGTGTGAATTTCATGTTTTGTTATGGATTTTGATGTTCTAGTCAAATTAGGTCAAAACTTGAAACTTGATTTAGGGAAATTTCATGATTGATCAAATTGATGTTGTTTGATGGTTGTATGATGTTAATTAGATGATATGGATGCTAGTTAACGTTGATTATGTAAGAAAATTACATTTTTGATGAATTGTTCATAGGTTACTAAGAATAGTAATTTTATTTTGCATGTAATGTTGAATTGTTAATGTATTGATGTTATGGATGTGTTTATGATGATGATTAGATTTCAGATTTTTTTATATGAACATTGGGAATTCAAGAACACATGTTATAGTTCATACATTACTAAAGATAGTAACTTTTTGGTTATGAAATTAATGAATCATGTTAACTAGGTGTTATTGATCATGTGTATATATGTTATGAGCTTGGTTAATTATGAAATTGATAAAAAAATTATGATTCAATTGGATGCTAGAATCACTTTTGGGTGTTACTTTCCCAAAAGGGAAACTTTATTTTTGTAGAACTTCGGATATGATGATTTGGACATGTTCTTGACGTTAGGATCATGTTAGAGTGTTTATTGATGTAGCCTAATATGGCAGAATGTGTTAATTAAGTTGTTTGGATGGTTGACTGATCATGAAGAGAATTTAGGTTTTTGATGATCATGTATGATGATGAACTGTGATTTATGATTAGAGAATCATGTTTGGGACATTAGGATAAAATACAAGAAACAAATAGAGGTTGCAGAAATGCGAATGCTGAGGTGGATATGTGGAAACACAAAAATGGATCGGATAAGAAACGAAGTGTTTCATCAGAAGTTAGATGTGGCTTCTATTGCAAATAAAATACGAGAGGGAAGATTAAGATGGTTTGGGCATGTCAAGAGAAGACCAATGGCTGCACCGGTTAGAGCAGTCGAGAACATCATCCTAGAGGGCAGGAAGTGTAGAGGAAGACCTAGGTTGACTTGGGAAGAGAAAATTAGGAGAGATATGGGACACTTGCATATTTCTGAGCACATGATCGAGGATAGGAGTGAGTGGAGGCGTAGAATTAAAACTAAGGACTTTTAATGGGTTCTGCATCTAGAAAGGGACTTTTAGATAGCGTGTTGCGGGGCCTGTTGTGTATGTAGCCCGCTTCTGCCCTTTTTAGGGGAATCTTGCTACTTCTATGATATATGCTTGTTCATTTTTTTTCCTTTTGGTGATATTCTACTGTATGTTGTATGTTGTGTGTTGTATCATTTATCGTATCTTTGATTATATACTGATTCACTAGCGTTATGGCTTTTGATAGTGAGTCGGGGGTCTCTTTGGAAGCGGTCTCTCCACCTATCTGGGTAGAGGAAAGACTTGCCTACACCTACCCCTCCCAGACCCTGCTCTTGAGCGGGATATACTGGGTTTGTTTGTTTGTTTGTTTGTTTGGGACATTAGGATCATGCTAGTATGTTCATGGATGAATTCTAATATGGTTGAATGTGTTGATTGGGTTGTATGAATGTTTAATTGGTTAATTATCTGTTTTGGCCTGGTTATGGGAATTCATAGTTATGGGTCATATGAATATGTCTTGCATGATTTGATCTTTGTATGATGCACTAGTTGTGTTATAGTTACATTGAGCATGCTAGTTGTTAGGGACTTGCATGAGTTGTATGATGATCAAATATGGTATGATGACCTAGGTAGAAATTGGATTGACAATGTGATACACATGAATAATTTGTAAGATACTTTTGCGTGTGAAGTTGTCACACATGGTTTAGACTATATTTCAACTAATATGTCACCAACAGGTCAAATGGGTCAACTGGGTCACATGTGTGTTGTCTTTATAAAACCTTGAGTTCTTATATTGTAGAGCACTTAGGGTTTCCTTGGAATTTCTATGTACGTGTACTTATGTACTTGTGTGTTCTAGGTGAACTCTGAAGGTTGTCTTTCCACTTGTCCTTGTCAAGTTAAACTTTAAGTATCCTTTACGCGTATCAGGTGACTTCGTGCCCCACTCTTTTACATAGTCTCTTTTGGGGGAGATAGCATACTGGTAATCTAGAAACGATTTATATATTTAAGTTGTGTATAATATTAAAATAGTGTTGTTTACCATGGAAAAGTCTTCACACTTTCGAATTGTTAATATTGAATAGCAGGGAAATTTGGGTAGTACTACTGGGTCTGACGAGCCCCACCTGTGCGACTCGAGGTCAAACGGGTGCAATTTTGCCCTAATGAACTTTGTCACGACCTGGTAAGTCGTGGCAGGAGGCAACAAACTTATCACAGTCAGCTTCTATTGCGAAATCACTATGATTAATATTTTTTATTAATAGACTAGCTATCTATGGTAATACACTGCTTATACATTGCAACTGCTTAATGTCTTATATTTGAAACGCAAACTCTTGAACTCACTAACTGCTTAATGCTTATACCATCCTAGGTCACATTGTTAATGAGAAGGGGATACATGTTGATCCTGCCAAAGTTGAGGCAATAAAGAAATGGGTTGTACCCAAAAAGCCGAACGAGATACGGTATTTCCTTGGGTTAGCAGGATACTATCGACATTTCATGGAGGTATTCTCTAAGATCGCACAACCTCTCACAGCCTTGACTCACAAGGGAACGACATACAAATGGGGTGAGAGTCAAGAATCGGCTTTTCAGTTGTTAAAATAGAAACTCTGTAGTGCATGATATTGGCACTACAAGAGGGAACAGATGATTTCATGGTGTATTATGACACATCTATTCAGGGATTGGGTTGTGTCTTGATGCAGTGAGATAAGGTGATAGCATATGCCTCGAGACAACTAAAGGTTCACGAGAAGAACTATACCACCCACGACTTGGATTGGGTGCAGTGGTTTTTGCCTTAAAGATTTGGAGACATTACTTGTACGGTACCGAGTGCATTATCTACACCGATCACAAGAGTCTTCAACACATCTTTAAGCAAAAGGAGTTGAATATGAGGCAATGGCGTTGGGTGGAACTACTGAACGATTATGATTATGCTATCAAGTATCATCCAGGAAAGGCGAACGTGGTTACCGATGCCTTAAGCCGGAAAGAAACAGCTAAACCCAGATGGGTGCGAGCCTTACAGCTTACAATCAGTACCCACCTGCCTGAACAAGTTAAGGAAGCATAGATAGAAGCCTTAAAAGCAGAACATATCGTGTCTGATTCGTTACGGGGGATGGATAAACAACTGGAGGTGAAAGAGGATGGAATTTGTTATTTCATGGATAGACTTTGGGTGCCTGTCTATGGAAATCTGAGAGATTTAGTTATGTGTGAGGCACACAAATCTAAGTGTTCTATGCATCCTAGATCTGACAAGATGTATCATGACCTAAAGGCGCACTACTGGTGGCCTAACAGAAAGGAGGATGTAGCTACGTATGTGAGCAAGTGTTTGACCTGCTCGAAGGTAAAAGTGGAATACCAATAACCATCCGGACAGTTACAACAACCCGAGATACCAATGTGAAAATGGGAACAAATCTCCATGGATTTTATTACTAAGTTACCCCGGACTAATACTGGTTGTGACACGATATGGGTTATCGTGGATCGGTTGACAAAGTCTGCTCACTTCCTTGCAATTAAGGAAACTGACAAGATGAAAAAATTAACTAAACTATACCTTAAGGAGATCGTTTCGAGACATGGTGTAACGATCTCGATTATTTCTGATCGCGACGCTCGTTTCACGTCACACTTCTGGTAATCACTGTAGAAATCTCTGGGTACGTGATTGGATATGAGTACTGCTTATCATCCACAGACTGATGGCCATAGTGAGCGTACTATACAGACGTTGGAGGATATTTTACGTGCTTGTGTGATTGACTTTGGGAATAACTGATAAATTAACCTGCCATTGGTGGAGTTTTCTTATAACAACAGTTATCATATTAGCATACAGGCAGCACCTTTCGAGGCTTTGTATGGGAGAAAATGTAGATCACCAGTTTGCTGGGCGGAAATTGGTGATAGTCAACTAACGGGTCCCGAGTTAATACATGAGACTACTGAGAAGATTGTGCAGATATGGAACCGTATGGCTGCAGCGCGAGACAGGCAGAAAAGTTATGCTAACAAATGATGGAAACCCTTAGAGTTTCAGATTGGCAACAAGCTTTTATTGAAGGTCTCACCATGGAAAGGCGTAGTTCGGTTTGGCAAGCGAGGAAAGCTAAATCCGAGATATGTTGGACCATTCGAGATATTTGAAGGAATAGGTCCAGTGGCCTATCCACTAGCTCTACCTAATTCACTAAGTGGAATCCATGATGTATTTCACGTTTCGAATCTAAAGAAGTGTTTAACAGACAAAACGATGGTCTTACCGCTATAGGAAGTTCAAGTGGATGAACAATTACGTTTTATTAAAGAACCAGTCGAGGTGATGGAACGTGAGGTGAAAACTCTTAAGCAAAGTAAGATACCCATAGTCAAAGTTCATTAGAACTCGCGACGTAGACCAGAATTCACATGCGAACGTGAAGATCAAATGAAGCTTAAGTATCCTCAACTATTTGACAAGACGATGCCCGCAGACGAAGGTATTGATTTAAATTTCGGGATGAAATTTCTTTCAACATAGGGATAATGTGACAACTCATCCAAAACTCACTCGATTTTGATTTCTGTGTGCCAATGTAGTAGACCAGTGAAGGAACACTCACCATGTAACGCAATTTTCGGGACGAAAATTCTTTCAACATGGGGATACTGTGACATCTGGTAATTTTCCGTTACCAAACTCCATTAGTTCCGTTAAGTCTTGCATACACATGTCGTAAGCACACACTAGTTGTCGTTGAACGTAGGTGACTTAACAATAATAATCCAATTAATAATGTTGGTTCTTAGTTGTGATTATGTGATGCATGATTTTATAGAATTTTAAATGTTTGTTTTATAAATTTTACGCGATAACGTGACAACGTGTAATATATATTTGGTGTGTTGTGTGACTTATTGTAAATGTTTAGGATTATTATTGTTGGCAAATAATACTTATAAATTGTAGTTGAAATTACTTATAAAGTGTTCAAACGATTGGTTTTATAAAATAAAAATCAATGGGTTAATTTGTAATTACCTTTTAACCAAATATTACCAAAATTAACCCAACCCTAGCCTCCCAAACCCCTCATTCAGCTGCAACCTCACCTCCACACCCCATTCTTTGCGATTTTGATCCAAAAGCAAGCATACAACTCGATTTTGATTGGGATTCAAGTTGTACAAGTTGTTTTCAAGTGCTAATGATCATCTAAACCCACTTAAAGGTATGTTTTATCATTTTGTTCAAAATTTTTTATGTAGATGTACCCTAGATCCAAAAATTATGATGATGATGATATGAAATTGATGCTTATTCCATGTTAGTATGATTGTATTGATGCTAGACTAGGTGTCAATTTCATGTTTTGTTATGGATTTTGATGTTCTAGTCAAATTAGGTCAAAACTAGAAACTTGATTTTGGGGAATTTCATGATTGATTAAATTGATGTTGTTTGATGGTTGTATGATGTTAATTAGATGATATGGATGCTAGTTAACATTGATTATGCAAGAAAATTACGTTTTTGATGAATTGTTCATTGGTTACTAAGAATATTAACTTTGTTTTGCATGTAATGTTGAATTGTTAATGTATTGATGTTATGGATGTGTTTATGATGATGATTAGATGTTAGATTGTTGTTATGAACATTGGAAATTCAAGAACACATTTTATAGTTCATACATTACTAAAGAGAGTTACTTTTTAGTCATGAAATTAATGAATCATGTTAACTAGGTGTTATTGATAATGTGTAGATTTGTTATGAGCTTGGTTAGCATAAAAGTGATGAAATAATGATTGAATTGGATGCTAGAATCACTTTTGGGTGTTACTTTCATAAAAGGGAAACTTTATTTTTGTAGAACTTTGGATATGATGATTTGGACATGTTCTTGATGTTAGGGTCATGTTAGAGTGTTTATTGATGAAGCCTAATATGGTAGAATGTGTGTTGTTTGGATGCTTGACTGATCGTGAAGAGAATTTAGGTTTTTGATGATCATGTATGATGATGAACTGTGATTTGTGATTAAGGAATCATGTTTGGGACATTAGGATCATGCTAGTATGTTCATGGATGAATTCTAATGTGGTTGAATGTGTTGATTGGGTTGTATGAATGTTTAATTAGTTAATTATCTGTTTTGGCCTGGTTATGGGAATTCATAGTTATGGGTCATATTAATATGTGATGCATGATTTGATCTTTGTATGATGCACTAGTTGTGTTATAGTTACACTAAGCATGCTAGTTGTTAGGGACTTGCATGTGTTGTATGATGATCAAATATGGTATGATGACCTAGGTAGAACTTGGGTTGACAATGTGATACACATGGATAATTTGTATGATACTTTTTCATGTGAGGTTGTCATACATGGTTTGAACTATATTTCAACTAATATGACACCAACGTGTCAAACGGGCCAACTGGGTCACGTGTGTTTTGTCTTTATAAATCTTTAGTTCTTTGATTGTAGAGCACTTAGGGTTTCCTTGGAATTTCTATGTACGTGTACCTATGTACTTGTGTGTTCTAGATGACCTCTGATGGTTGTCTTTCAACTTGTCCTTGTCAAGTTAATCTTTAAGTATCCTCTACGCATATCAGGTGAGTTCATGCCCCACTGTTTTACATAGTCTCTTTTGGGGGATATAGCATACTTGTAATCTACAAATGATTTATATGTTAAGTTGTGTATAATATTAAAATAGTGTTGTTTACCATGGGAAAGTACTCACACTTTCGAATTATTAATATTCAATAGCGGGGAATTTTGGGTAGTACTACTGGGGCTGACAAGCCCCACGTGTGCGACGCGAGGTCAAACCGGTTCAATTTTCTCCTAATGAACTTTGTTACGACCTGGTAAGTCGTGGCAGGAGGCAACAAACTTATCACAGTCAGCTTCAATTGTGAAATCACTATGATTAATATTTCTTGTTAATAGACTAGCTATCTATGGCAATACACTGCTTATACGTTGCAACTGCTTAATGTTTTATATTTGAAACGCAAACTCTTGAACTCACCAACCATTGGGTTGACTTGTTTAGTATGCTATTCTCAGGTTAAGGTTGGCAGTTACCTAGGAGCACTCACACGTCAGCACTGTTGGCTTGTTTGCATGGTCTTAAATGTTATTTTTGGATTATGTCAAATTAAACAGTTATGTTTGGGTGTTGCATTATGATTGGGCCCGTATGTTTTGCGCATTTCCTTTACATGTTACTTTGATTTGAGTCTTCAGATTATTTAAACGCTTCCGCACTTTTTGTGAAGTCGCTGGATCGATGAACATCCGAGCATGTTCTTGACGGAAGGATAAATAACAGCATAAACCAAAAGTCAATCAATAACACGAACAATAATCAAATGATTTCATTGATAAAACCTAACGATTTTAAGCTCATTACAACTTAAGAATCAAGAATCTTGGCAAGGGGAGATCGCGCATGATCTCCCCTCTCATCCGGCAGCACCTAGGCCCCGGGCAGACTCCCTCTCAAAACCCTTATCTCTCTTCACATTGAAACTGGTATATATAGGCCTCGGCCCATATTAGATGCGACTGGACCCATTCGTGCGATTGGACCATGCGTATGGTTCAATCGTACGACTGGACCATGCGTATGGTTCAATCGTATGACTGGACCATGCGTATGGTTCAATCGTACGACTGGACCATGCGTATGGTTCAATCATACGACTGGACCATTCTTATGGTTCAGTCTTACGAATGACCCAATCGCATCTCTCAGTCGCACGACTGGTGCATTAGCATGGCTCAGTCATTCGACTGAGTCTCATTCGCATATGCTCCTGTGAATGACCCAGTTTCATGTGTTTACAACATATCAGGTGTAATACATTAAGCCTAGACTATTCGTCAAGCGACGGACACACTATATATGACAATATATGGTCCAACAAATTCCCCCTTGGACGTTGCTTGCAAATAGTAGATAACACCTCTTACAAACTTCAGTCAATCTTTGCTCTGGTTTCCAATAGAATCAAACGAACAACCATATTAGCCAACGTTGCTTATCCGCCAGGTTACTACAGTATCCCTGAAAATAAATTTAGGCACAATAGCTTTCGTTTACTTTGAAGAACACCATCATAGCAGCAAGATTCCCCATATGACTGATTTTTCCAGATAATGACATGAATAGTTTTCCATTGCTACAATCTTCACACAGGCTAATCTGATTAACATTAACACCTGCAGAAATTCCCCCTCACATTCAGCATATCCCAATATATAAACATTGTGCTCTCCTGGCGTCTTCATATGGTGTATTGGGCAAAAGGTTGAAGGTTCCAATCCACAGCTGACAATATCAAACAGATCAGCATGCACGTAGATTCATCATCAGAAACCTGCTCACATCATCATCTTTCTGATTGCGTCTCAACTATGATAATCACGGATTCCCTCCACGAAGTAGAATCCTCTCTGTGCGGAAATAAATATTACTTGGTTGGCCCATAAATAGTCAGATGCTCCTGACTACCCCATAAGATCTGGACCGACTGCTGACATCTTCTCTTCTCTCTTTCGTGTTGTAACAACATTTACCGATTCTAGAAGTCTAACGAATAATGGAGTATCCATCAAACTTGTTTGACATAAGAACCTCAGGGTGAATGTACTTTGCTCATCCTCAACTCTTGCATAGACTCTCTATGAAATCTTCACTATTGACCCAAACATGAACCGAAAAATGACATGATAATTTTCCCGCCACAAATGGCTTCCCGACTGATAAAAATGGTTTAGGGAAAAATTCATGCAAGAAGCTGTTCCAGACTCTTTTTTTTGGTCTGGTACACAACTCATTCGTGCGACTGGAACAGACGAATGAAGACATACGTGCGAATGGGTGATTCGTGCGAATGGGTGATTCGTGCGAATGGACGCTCCGAATGGGTCAGTCGTGCGAATGAAATACACGAAAGGGTCAGTCGTCCGAATGAAGGTTCATTCGTACGAATGGACATACGAATGGTCCAGTCGTTCGAATGGACCATACGAACGGTTCAATCGTGCGAATGAGGCCCAAACCCATGGCCCAATCGCATGAATGGGTCTGAACACAGAAACCCAGATCTACAGCCGCCACAAGGCTAAAAACCCTAATCCGATGATTTGGATGAGACATAACACAAAAATTGTATCACTGGATTCGTTTTTATGATCTGAAGAAGATTCCGGGTCCGATTTTAACAAACAAACAACACATGCAACGAGATTTGAGCAAAACAAGAAGAACACGAAGTGGGTTTTACGTCAAAGACCTGAAATAGATTCAGAGATCAAGAGCTCGGGTTGCTAGAATGATTGTTAGATCATTCTAGCAGTAACCGGCTCTGATACCAATTGTGAAGTCGTTGGATCGATGAACATCCGAGCATGTTCTTGACGGAAGGATAAATAACAACATAAACCAAAAGTTAATCAATAACACGAACAATAATCGAATGATTCATTGACAAAACCTAACAATTTTAAGCTCGTTACAACTTAAGAATCAAGACTCTTGGCAAGGGGAGATCGAGCATGATCTCCCCTCTCATCCGGCAGTACCTAGGCCCCGGGCTGACTCCCTCTCAAAACCCTTATCTCTCTACACATTGAAACTGGTATATATAGGCCTCGGGCCATATTAGATGCGACTGGGCCCAATCGTGCGATTGGACCATGCGTATGGTTCAATCGTACGACTGGACCATGCGTATGGTTCAATCGAACGACTGGACCACGCGTATGGTTCAATCGTACGACTGGACCATTCTTATGGTTCTGTCTTATGAATGCCCCAATCGCATCTCTCAGTCGCACAACTGGTCCATTAGCATGGCTCAGTCATACGACTGAGTCTCATTCGCATATGCTCCTGCGAATGACCCAGTTTCATGTGTTTACAACATATCACGTGTAATACATTAAGCCTAGACTATTCGTCAAGCGACGGACACACTATATATGACAATATATGCTTCAACACTTTTTAAAGTTAAACTCTGGTTTTGTTTATTAGTTCATATGGAGTCGTTCTGAGTAACTAATGACTGAGATCCTGGTTTGTCACACGCCTCGCGGTAAAACCCCGCAAGCGGATTTTGAGGGTGTGACAATGGCAACTAGGCTCATCCAAGCAGCTAAAGAAATGCTTGGAGTTACAACAAAGAGGACAGTCGGTCATAAGGAATCATGGTGGTGAAATGAAAAGGTACAGGAAAAGATACGAATTAAACAACAAAGTTTTAGAGAGCTTATACGCTGTAACAATGAGGAAGAACACACAGAGCTAAAAGATAAATACAACAAGGCTAAGCGAGAGGGGAAAAATCGGTGTCAGAGGCAAAGAACACAGCGTACGAGATGATGTATAAACGATTAGAGACGAAAGAAGGAGAGCATGACATGTTTAAGATAGCCAAGGCAAGAGAAAGTAGAAGACAGGACTTGAGAATGGTGAAGTTCATAAAGGCTGTGGATGGAAAGGTTTTGGTGAAGAAGGAAGACATCAAGGTGAGATGGAAAACTTAACTCGATAACCTTTTCAACTTAAGGAACCCAAATCTACAAACTGAGATAGATAAAACAACCCAAGCAACGCAACAAAACAAATGCTATTGTAGAAGCATAACAGATGATGAAGTTACAAGAGCTATGAAGAAAATGGGAAGGGCTAAAGCGGTGGGGCCATACAACATACCGATTGAAGTGTGGAAATGCCTCGGAGATGAGGGCCTCCAATGGCTAACAGATTTATTCAGCACTATCTTTAAGACAGGGAAGATGCCAGAGTAGTGGAGAACTAGTGTCATAGTCCCCATATATAACAAAAAAGGAGATGTCCAATTTTGGAAAAACTAGAGGGGAATAAAGCTATTGAGTCACACGATGAAATTATGGGAAAGAGTTACTGACACAATAATTAGACGGGAAAATCAGATAGTGATAAACCAATTTGGATTTATGCCAGGACGCTCTACAACAGAAGCCATACACGTCATAAGGCGGATAATGGAGAAATATAGAGAAAAGAAAAGGGGCCTCCATATGGTATTCATCGACCTAGAAAAGGCATATGACTGTGTTCCGCGTGAACTAATTTGGGAAAGTCTACGACTTAGAAGCGTACCAGAGAGGTATATCAAAATAATCAGGGATATGTATGATGGGGCAAAAATGTGTGTGCACCGGTAGAAGACACAGACTCCTTCTTAGTGGAAGTGGGACTCCACCAAGGATCGACACTGAGCCCATTTCTCTTCACAGTAGTGTTGGATGAGATGACCAAGTCTATATAATAGTCAGTGCCGTGGTGCATTCTCTTTGCGGATGATATTGTCTTAATATCAGAATCTAAAATGGTGCTTAACGACAGGCTAGAGCAGTGGAGAGCAGTGTAACAGCCCAACGTAACCGCACCATGATATTGTCGGCTTTGGCCGGGACGTACCACCATTGCCTCACGGTTTTGTTTTCACCTGAACCGGGATGTACCATCATCGCCCAGGCAAAACACGTCACAGTGGGGAAGGTCTCAAGCCCCTTATAAAGAAGCATTCGTTCTCCTTCCCAACCAATGTGGGATGTTACAGATGAACCCTAGATCTGAAAGTTGATGATGATGATATGAAATTGATGGTTATTCTATGTTAGTATGATGGTATTGATGCTAGATTAGGTGTCAATTTCATGTTTTACTATGGATTTTGATGTTCTAGTCATATTAGGTCAAACTAGAAACTTGATTTGGGGAAATTTCATAATTGATCAAATTGATGTTGTTTGATGATTGTTATGATGTTAATTAGATAGTATGAATGCTAGAATACATTAATCTTGCAAGAAATTGATGAATTGAAGGCGTTGTTCATAGGTTACTAATAATAGTAACTTTATTTGCATAATATGATGATTTGATGATGTAGTGATGTTGTTGATGTGTTTAGGATGACATATGTATACTAGATTGATGATATGTATGCTAGAAAACCAAGAATGGATAATGTAGTTCATAGATTTCCAAAAGTAGTAACTTTTTAGATAAGGGATTGATGAATTATGATATGTGGATGTTGTTGATCTTGCTTAGATGTTATTATGAACTTGATATGGCATATTATTGATGAATGCATGTATACATTGGGTGTATGGTAGATTTTGGGATGTACTTTCCCAAAAGGGAAACTTTATTTGCATAAAGTTTGAATGATGATAGTTTGAGCATGTTTGGGACATTAGGAGCATGTTAGTATGTCCATGGATGATTTCTAAAGTGATAGAACCTGTTAAATAGGTTGTATGGAATGTCTATTTGTTTATGTGTGATTTATGTACTTTGATGATCATGTATGATGTTGAATGTGGATTAGCAACAAGGACATCATGTTTGGCACTGGAAATTGATCATCTTGGTGTACGTTGAATGTAATGGACATGTTGAACATGTTGTTGATTAGTTTGGATGATTAATTGACAAATTATCTGTTTTGGCCTATTTGTGATAATTCATAGCTATGGGTCATATGAGTAGGTTATGCATGATTTGATCTTGTATGATGTATGATATTGTTTGATAAATGGTTTACAACACATGAAGTCACAAAAGGGTCAAACGGGTCACTGGGTCAAACATGTCTATCCTTCTAAAACCTTGAGTCTTTGGTTGTAGTATACATAGAGTTCCACATATTCTCTGTTTACATGTACTCATGTACTTACATGATCTAGGTAACCTATGAGGGTTGACTGTCCACTCTTTCTTTCAAGTAAACTCTAAGTACTCAATACGCGTATCAGGTGAGTTCATGCCCCACTCTTTATTTAAATCTCTTTTGGGGGAGATAGCATACTGGTAATCTCGCAAACGCTTTATGTATTTAAGTTATGTATAATATTAATATAGTGTTGTTTACCATGGAAAAGTCGTCACACTTTCGACTTGTTAATATTGAGTAGCGGGGAAACTTGGGTAGTACTACTGGGTCTGATGAGCCTCACCTGTGTGACTCGAGGTCAACTGGGTGCAATTTGTCCTATGAACACTTGTCACGACCTGGTAAGTCGTGGCAGGAGGCAAAAACTATCACAGTCAGCTTCAATTGCGAAATCACTATAAATTAATATTTATTGTTAATAGACTAGCTATCTGTTACAATACATTGCTTATACATATCACAATTGTTAAACTGTTTATGTTTAAATGCAAACTCTTGAACTCACCAACCATTTTGTTGACATTTTAGTATGCTATTCTCAGGTTGATAACCCAGCTTGCCAGTAGGAGCACATCATGAGTCTAACATGCATTCTAAGGATTTAAATTACAAACACAATTACTTGTCTTTTAGTCATGGTTTTCAAATATTTGGATGGCGCTTGTTTTGCCATATTATACATTTATATACTTTGGGTTTGTCTTATTTTGCAAAACGCTTCCGCATGGTTTTAAAGTTTGAACTCTGGTTTGTTTTATTTAAACATGGCATGTAGAGTCGTTCTGAGTAATTATTGACTGTGATCCTGGTTTGTTCACACGCCTCGCGGTAAAACTCCGCATGTGGATTTTGAGGGTGTAGAATCAAGAATTGGACTTGTAAAACACTTTGTAACACTTGGAATCAACCAAAATCGAGTTGTTTATGTGCTTGGAAGCTTGAATTCGCAAGGTGAGGGTGTGGGATGGTGTTTGCGGCCGAGAATGGGGTTTGGGGGGATTAGGGTTGTTAATTTTGTTAAGTTTTAGTTTTAGGAAGTTACACTTTACCCCCTTTATTTGTATTTTAGAAAAACTACACTTTTAAACACTTCTTAAAAGGTTTTAACTTAATAATACCAACATTATGAATCAACAATAATAATATATCTATTATTTTCACTAGTCACAAGATACGTAAATTAAATATACGCGTTTCCACGTTGTGCGATAAAATTCACCGTTAACATTTAAATCGCGTAAACACATAAACATAACACAATAATCATCTAATCCAATAGATTATTATTAATTTAACATTATTAATTATTATTAGGTCACCAACGTTAAACGAAAACTAGTGTGTGCTTACGACAAGTGTATGCAAGACTTAACGGAACTAACGGAGTTTGGTAACGAAAAATTACCGGATGTCACATTATCCCCATGTTGAAAGAATTTTCGTCCCGAAAATTGCGTTACATGGTGAGAGTGTTCCATCACTGGCCTACTGCATTGGCACACAGAAATCAAAATCTAGCGAGTTTTGGATGAGTTGTCACATCATCCCCATGTTAAAAGAAATTTCGTCCCGAAATTTAAATCAATACGTTCGTCTGCGGACATCGTCTCAAATAGTTGAGGATACTTAAGCTTCATTTGATCTTCATGCTCCCACTTGAATTATGGTCCACGTCGCGAGTTCCAACGAACTTTTACTATGGGTATCTTGCTTTGCTTAAGTGTTTTCAAATCACGGCCCATCACCTCGACTGGTTCTTCGATGAAGCGTAATTGTTCATCCATTTGAACGTCCTCTGGTGGCACAATTAGTGTTTCGTCTAATAGACACTTCTTCAGATTTGAAACATGAAACACATCATGGACTCCACTCAGTGAATCAGGTAAGGCTAGTCGATAGGCCACTGGACCTATCATTTCTAATATCTCAAACGGTCCAACATACCTCAGATTTAGCTTTCCTTGCTTGCCAAACCGAACTACGCCCTTCCATGGTGAGACCTTTAATAAGACCTTGTCACCAATCTGAAACTCTAATGGTTTCCGTCTCTTGTCAGCATAACTTTTCTGTCTATCTCGCTCTGCAGCCATACGGTTCCGTATCAACACAATCTTCTCAGTTGTCTCATGTATTAGCTCGGGACCAGTTAGTTGACTATTGTCACACCCCCGGGCCCAGGTAGGGTGGGACGTCACAGATTAGCAACAACATACGTGACAGCGGAAACAAACCAATATAAGAGCTCAAAGGGAGAGAACATCACATGGCATTTCAAGTTTTTAAAAGACATCGGGCTAGAAACAGATCCAGCCCAAATGTTTACATGTTTCAACATAAATTAAATAGTCATTGTATCAAATTGTTCAAATCACAAATTGGTCATAAAAACAATGCCATGGTCTCGGGCTTGAGTCTAAGTCTTCCATAATAGCTAAGAGTCTTCACGGGTTACCTGAAACATGCTCAAAAGAAAATAGTGTCAACTAAAAAGTTGGTGAATTCAAGTGCTTAAAGTTTCAAGACAAAAAAAATGAACTTTTAAAGTCCACAGTAAAGGTTTTAGAGTCAAGTGTGAAAGCTTATGAAAAATCTTATTTGATTTTAAAAGCATCATTTTTAGTATCAGTCATCGTGGGGTATCACAATCAACCCTGCACTTGGTCCCCAGTTGGCCTCTTCTAAACTTGTGCTTAACCGGATATTCCCAAAGGAAGGAACCGAGCCTCAAATCAGTGAACTATACCTGCTAGGATGGTTCACCATAGTTTCTTAATCAAAACTTGTTACATGCCACATACGATCACTCAGGATCTCAGTGGGGTACCTCCCTGTAGCGGGAGCCACTATGTGTGGGGGATTTCCCAAATAGATCTATCCATATAAAGCAAGCGATTCACAAAAGAATTAATGATCATGATATAAGTGTCAGCAGGTATCCAAAAGTCCCACATACAAGCATCAAGTAAAGCACAATCATAGTTCATAAAACAAAAGAGCATGATTCATCCCAAAAACAGTAAGTAAAAGGGATCACTAGAACTCACCTTAGATATTAAGCAAAGAAATCCTTCGTGTGCCGGGAATATCTCAAGTATAGCACCCTAACATGAATATATTAAGTGATTAGCTACTGCTCTAAATCAATTTAAGGTGCAACAAGAGTGTCTAAGTCTTAGTTTGTCGGATTCGGCTTTGATTAGGCTAGGGTTTGCATAAAAAGTTTCCTTTTATGGAAAGTCAAGGTTTCTCATTCAATTAAGGGTTTCTACATTACTAATTCAAGAATATATATTAAATATGCTATTCAAGTGATTTAATGGGTCATTTGAGTCGATTATGAAGTTTAACCAAATTTTACAGTTTAGCCCTAAGAGTTTCAAAATTGACAGTTTCTACCCTTAAGTTTGGTTTCTTGTATTAGATGACCTTTATAACCAAAAATAAGGTTCATTACCTTAATATAACTTAATTTTAAGAACATATACCCAACTTTTCAGTTTATGGACTCGGTTTATAAATTTATGCTTTTAACGTTGCCGGTTACGGTAAAAGCGAAGGGTTTAAGATGGTTACCTACGAGTTTTCATGTTTTTTAGTCTAGGACCAGTAGATAAATTTTTAATGTCACTTTTATAAGTTTCCAACCCTTTTAAATCACAAAATTTGCCTCAAGTAGTGGAAAGACTCATTTTTACGTTTAAACCGTTAAAACGGGTTTTTAACAGGGTTTGACCATTTTAAAAGCTTGTTTGACCAAAATTATACTTTTGAAGTTATTTTATCATTTAACCTAATGTAATAACATGATTTTCATAATTTCTAACCTTATATTCATTTTTCTTAGATTTTCCTTAAAAAGTCTCTCGGTTAGCACCCGTTTTCACTAAAAAATCCATTTAAATTACCTTTTGACCGCTAACAATTCCCATCGACTCCATAACACTTTATTAATCCTTAATGAACCTTTAATTCTCTTTAAAAAGTTTATAGCCCAAGTTTTCTTGTTTTTAAGTAATTTTAACATGTTTTCGGGTCCCGAAAGTGACTAAAATGGGTCTAAACACAACATGTCCTTTGTTCCAGAGATTAAGAAATATTAACACTTTTAATAATCATCAAAAAGTACTGAAATAACAGTCCCAAATCATGGCCTAGTTGTTCTACACATCCATAGACTTCAATATATAGAAAAAGTCATAACCGACCATTACACTTGTGTAAATCATTGTAACTTGAGTTTAACCATTACCACAAGTTGGTATAAATTAAAAATCAGATTATTGGGGTGTTTAAAAGTCATTTTTGAGCAGGTTATGAACCTTGTTTGAGAGGGTTTTCAACAAGTGACTAAAAGAGGTTGCTACTTGTAGAAAGAGGGGTTTTTCATGGTGTTCTTGTGCTAATACCTTCCATTCATGGTGTACAACCATTTGTAACATTCAAAACAGATTATTAGGAGTTTAATGAGCCATTAGAAAGCAGGTTACAAGGTTAGTTCTCAAAGGTTACAAGGTACACAAGTTGGATGGTGCAAAGCACCAAAATAGGGTTTTCTAAGGGGTAAATCGGGTTCTACCCCTTAGAATGACCATTCTACCATGTGATATACCTTCAAGAACGTTGGAAACTCCTTAAGAACAAGGTGATGGTGAGAAGTTTCTGCTACAACAAGAAAAATTAAGGTTTTTAGGTGAAAAATGAAGAAGACAATAGAAATGTCCAAAACCGAGCACATGGAGCTTACACTTGATGTAACTCACGGTTTGGAAGGTGTTGATGGTCATGAATGGATAGAATCTCCTTGGAAAAGGCTGTAGAGTCTCGAAAAAAGGCTGGAGTCCATGGTTTTGTAAGATTCAAGCTTTAAAACTTCACAAAATGACACCTTCTTGCAGTTTTTGGTGTTGGCCGATGTTGTTGTTGTTGTTGATCACGATTTTGAGGCTGGAAATGATTAGAGAGTGTTTGTGTGTTTTTCTGCAGCTTAGTTAAAGAGAGAGAGAGGATAGAACGAGGGTTGTGTGTGTCTTGCAAAAGGGGGATGCATGTAAGTTGTATGGATGATAGAAAGGGGTGGAGTGTAGTGGTGGACAAGGGAGTCCATTGGTGGACTTGGGCAGCTGAATTTTGTCCTCTTGTTGGGATTTTTATTTAAATTTTTAATCACAAAAAAATTAGTAGCATTATTTTGTAGTGTAGTATAAAATTGTTAGTTATAAAAGATGTTGTTAGTTATGGTGTCTTGTGCATGTCCATGCATGCATGAACCAAAAATTACAAGTATGTGTGTGTGTGTGCACACATTTTATATGTTCCAATTAAGACTAAGTAATTTCTACTTAGGGTGACTATTTAATATTCCCGGATACTAATTTTCTAAATGTCAAGACTTAAAGTAACCAAATTCACAAAATCACATAGAATCATAAAATGGATTAAATAACAAATGGTGATTCTAACATTATTGATATAATTAAATTGTTTCTATTATTAGTACTCATAAGATGGAATATGATGCAATTAAATTAGGGTTTAGAATAGTGACCTTGGGACCGGTTGTTACATTCTCCCACCGTTTAGGAAATTTCGTCCCGAAATTTTAGCTTCGATTAGAATCTGAACGGGTGGGTTTGAAGAGATGCGGGTAATTCTTCCTCATCTCGACTTCACATTCCCAAGTGAATTCCGGCCCTCGTCTCGAGTTCCATCTAACCTTAACCTTGGGTATGCGGCTTCGCCTGAGTTGCTTAACCAAGCGGTCCGTGATCCCTATGGGTTCTTCCATGAAGTTCAACTTAACATTGATTATTGTCTCCTTCAACGGTAGCTCCAAGGTTTTGTCCACCGGGCATTTCTTCAAGTTTGACACATGGAAGGTGTCGTGTATATTACTTAATTTCTAAGGTACTTTCAACTTGTAAGCCACAGGACCAATTCTTGCAAGTATTTCGAATGGTCCAATGTATCTTGGGCTTAACTTTTGTCTTTTTCCGAATCTCAGGGTTCCTTTCCATGGTGGTACTTTCAACATTACTCTATCACCTATCTGGAACTCTAATGGTTTCCGTCTTCTGTCAGCGTACTTCTTTTGACGGTCCCTTGCTACCCGTAGACGTTCCTTGATTTTGAAAATCTTATCGGTGGTCTCCAATACGATGTCTGGCCCCAACACTTGGCTATCACCAATTTCATTCCAACTCAATGGTGACCGACATTTCCTACCATAGAGAGCCTCATACGGAGCTGCATTGATACTCGCATGATAACTGTTATTATAGGAGAACTCCACTAATGGAAGATGGTTATCCTAGTTCCCACCAAAATCAGTCACGCAAGCTCTCAGCATATCTTCTAAGGTTTGAATAGTCCGTTCGCTTTGACCGTCAGTTTGTGGGTGGTAAGCCGTGCTTAAGTCCAGACGGGTTCCTAAAGCTCGTTGGAGTGATTTCCAGAAACACAAAGTGAAACGACTATCACGGTCGGAGATTATTGATAGTGGCACACCATGCCTAGCCACTATTTCATTGATATACAGTTGAGCCAGTCTTGACATGTCATAGTCTTCCCGAATTGGTAAGAAGTGAGCTGATTTGGTTAGTCTATCCACTATTACCCAAATAGCATCATGACCTCAAGACGTTCTGGGTAACTTAGTAACAAAATCCATCGTGACGTTATCCCATTTCCATTCTGGGATTTCTGGCTGCTGCAACGTCCCTGATGGTTTTTGGTTTTCAGCTTTTACCATGGCACAAGTTAGACATTTTCTGACGTAAACAGCGATTGATTTCTTGATTCCAGGCCACCAGAAAAGTGCCTTCAAATCCTGGTACATTTTATCACTTCCAGGGTGAACTGAATACCTAGATTTCTGAGCTTCGTCAAGAATTACCTCTCGAATTCCCACATGCTTTGGCACCAAAGTTCTCCCTTCGCACTTATATGTACCATCATTTCCTGTTTCCAATTGCTTTTCCATTCCAGTTAATCCTTCTCCCGCTAAATTTTCCTCCTTTAACACTTCACTTTGAGCTTCTTTCAGCCTTGCAATTAGGTCAGTGTACACACTTATTCTTAAAGCTCGTACACGAAGTGGTTTTTTCTCTCTCCGTTCTGCTCAAAGCATCTGCCACCACATTGGCCTTACCAGGATGATAACGGATTTCACACTCGTAGTCGTTTAACAAATCAACCCATCTCTCTGACGCATGTTTAGCATCTTCTGGTCTAGAATGTGTTGCAAATTTCGATGGTCAGTGTAAATGATGCACTTCATGCCATAGAGGTAGTGCCTCCACATTTTAGAGCAAACACCACGGCACCTAATTCCAGATCGTGCGTAGTATAGTTCTTCTCGTGATTATTTAGCATTCTAGATACATAGGCAATGACCTTGTTATGTTGTATTAGCATGCATACGAACCCTTGACGCGAGGCGTCACAGTAGACTACGAAGTCTTCGACTCCCTCTGGATGGGCCAGGTTTTTCTCTCTCCGTTCTGCTCAAAGCATCTGCCACCACATTGGCCTTACCAGGATGATAACGGATTTCACACTCGTAGTCGTTTAACAAAAACCCATCTTCTCTGACGCATGTTTAGCATCTTCTGGTCTAGAATGTGTTGCAAATTTCGATGGTCAGTGTAAATGATGCACTTCATGCCATAGAGGTAGTGCCTCCACATTTTAAGAGCAAACACCACGGCACCTAATTCCAGATCGTGCGTAGTATAGTTCTTCTCGTGATTATTTAGCATTCTAGATACATAGGCAATGACCTTGTTATGTTGTGTTTAGCATGCATACGAACCCTTGACGCGAGGCTCACAGTAGACTACGAAGTCTTCGACTCCCTCTGGATGGGCCAGAACAGGTGCACTGCATAACTTTTCCTTGAGCGTCTCAAAGGCTTCATCTTGCTCTCGTTCCCATACAAAGACTTTGTTCTTCTTAGTCAGTGTGGTCAATGGTTGCACAATGCGCGAGAAGTCCTTTATGAATCGTCGGTAGTATCCGGCCAATCCTAGGAATTGCCTAATCTCAGTGGGAGTTTCGGGAATCCTCCAATTCTTTATGGCTTCCATCTTTGAAGGGTCAACTTGAATCCCATTCTCATTCACTACATGTCCTAGAATTGGATCTCTAGCATCCAAATTCATACTTAGAAAATTTGGCATATAGTTGCTCATTCTTGAGTAACTCAGACTGGTCTGAGATGCTTCTCGTGCTCTTCCTTATTACTGGAGTAGATCAGAATGTCGTCGATGAACACAATCACAACTTGTCGAGATATGGGCGGCATACACGGTTCATGAGATCCATGAATGCTAGGTGCATTAGTCAGTCCAAAAGGCATGACTAAGTACTCATAGTGTCCATACCTAGTTCGGAAAGCCGTCTTGGTATGTCTTCTTCTCTTATCTTAGTTGTGGTAACTGGATCTCAAGTCTATCTTGGAGAAATAGCTGGCTCCTTGAAGTTGATCGAATAGGTCGTCTATCCTCGGAAGAGGTAACGGTTCTTTATGGTTAGCTTATTTATCTCGTTAGTCAGCACATGCGTAAGGTTCCGTCCTTCTTTTCACAAATAGCACTGGGCACCCCATGGAGAGACACTCAACGTATGAATCCTTTGTCCAATAGTTCTTGAATTTGTATCATCAGTTCCTTCACTTAGGTGGGCGAGTCAATACGCGCTTTGGCTACCGGTGCAGCGCCAGGCAGCAAATCTATTTGGAACCTACTTGTCGACTCGGGGAAGTCCCGGCAGGTCTTCCGGAAACACTTCAGTGTATTCAGAAACCATTGGGATATCTGAAATCTTCTTCTTCTCTTTGATCACGTAGACTATGGAAGCTGAGCATCCCTTCTGTAAGCTCTTGGTAGCTTTTAAGTGGGATCATGGGAAAAGGTTACTTCTTTCTCCTTGCACCACTAACACTTCTTTGTCGTTTAACGATATTTGAGTAGGCGTTCATCACAAACAATTTCGACTCGTTCTTAGCTAACCAGTCCATGCCAACAACACATCGAATCCTCCTCACTTAATGGCATCAAATCTATTTTAAACGTATTTCCATTTAGATTCATTGAACAATCCTTGACGATTTCATTAGTTTCTAGGATGTTGCCATCAGCTAATTCCGGTATAGTATTTGTTAGATACACGTATCTAGGCAATCAAGGATCTAAAGCACTAGAGATAAAACTAGTAGTCGCTCCAGTATCAAACAAAATGATAGCAGGATGATTTTTACAAGAAAAGTACCGTTAACCACATCAGGTTCCTTTCGGCTCCAGCTGGGTCCATCACAAAAGCTCTTCCCTTAGCTTGTTGGGCTTGGCATCCTTATCTCTACCCAGCTTCGACACTTGCTCCTCATTTTTCCTGGATCCCCGCATTCATAGCATTGCTTCCCTGGTATGAAAGTACAATCCTTGATCAGGTGCCCAGTCCTTTTGCACCTAAAGCAGGGCATTGGGTTGCGTTCCCCTTGATGGTGTAGCTTGCACTTGATGCAAAATGGGCTTGTTCCCGTATACAGCCTTCGGGTCTTGCTTCCCTGATCATCACGTCTCGCACCTTCAAAACTTTCCTTCCTGACCCGCTACTGCTTCCAATTGCTTTCTTTGGTTCAAACCACCTTCTTTTCTCTCCAACAAACTTCTTCTTCTCATCACTCCTAGCTTGCTCAGTCCATCCAGCCCTAACTAGGTCATCGGTCAAACTGCTGCGAGGTCAACTACGGATTGTAGAGTCAAGGGCTTGGAGGATCGGACCATTCCTCTAACTCTGGGATGTAGCCCCCAGATGAATCGTGCTACGCCTTTGGATTCGGTGTCACCAGGTGTGGCACCAGCCGGGATAGGGCTAAAACGATTGATGTACTCCGTGTAATTGGACCTTTCATCTCCAGGCTTAGGAACTCCGATTCTAGCTTCTCAAGTAAATTGACGGGGCAATACTTGTTGGTTTCAGCTCTCTGAATTCTGTCTAGCTCATTTGCATTGCAGTATTCCTTCCTCGAGCTTGTGTGATCGTCTTCCACACTCCAATGCCGATCCTTTCAGTGATTGAGAAGCAAATCTCACCATATGGTCCAGTTTGCATTCGCTGATGTCCAGTACAGCCTCCATCTTGTCAATCCATCTGTAAGTCTCTATAGCACCCTCAGTGCCATAGAAGTCCTTAGGTTTGCATGCCATAAAGGTCTTATAGGAGCATCTATTCCTTAACGCCTTAGTTTCCTCGTTGTTTTCAGTCCCATGCCACCTCCGCATCGTTTCGGCCAGCATTGATCTGAGCGATGATGGTTGGTATCGCATGAGCATTTGCTGTGCTACGAGATTTGCTAAACTCTCGTCATTCCCTGGGTTAGCATTCCCCCCGATGGGAGTCTCTGGAGGAGTAGGAGGTTGATTTCTGGTTCGCCCTGTTCTTTCATGACGACCTCGATAGGCTCCTTGTCTCTCGATACGTGTTCCTCTTCTGGTAGGCATTCTGATAGTATCACAGATAAATCTTTTAGCGTCTCATAATTTGTTTAAAACAATCTATGCATCACTTCCCTACAAGGCTTCCTCTAATGTGAAGAGAATATGGTGTATAATTATACACAACCTTCCAATTCCCATAGATTACTCATTAAACAATTTAAACAGTCATCAAGAATGGCATGACCCAACACCATGAAATACACAACACATGACAGATAATCATAAATATTTCAACAGCATTGTATCATAGAAATCAGTTCAAAATAAGACAAAGTCAAATAGTAGCAGAAGGTGCCTACCCTTAATAATGATAGATGATTGTTTCCTTTAACTGTTCAAAGACAGATATCTTCCCCCTTCTACATGTCACCTTCATATCTACTTCTTCTTTAGCCATCCCATCATCCAGAGCTCTTCTTTCTCTGCTCCTGCTCCAACCTCTACACCCTGTGTGACACCATCATAGCTTGGAATTGAGCAGACTGGGAGGTCCGGTAGCATGCTGAAGAGTCATTCGTGGCGACGGACGTCCTCAAGAGCTCCTCCAGTGCTGCATCAGTGGGTCCTACGTCACTTTCCCGACGGCTGGATTGGAGTACCTATCCCCCGCCAGCACGCTAGGCCATCGTACATGCTGCGCCTCAGAGGCATCCAAGGCTCTTCTGTGGTGGCGTCGGTGTGCTCGAACGGCGTGGTGCTTAGGAGTCCTGACTGGTGGTGGAGGAGGAGTGGCATCCTAAATGAGACCAAAGGTCCAGGTCTAGCACTCTTACGTGGACGAGTGATGTGTGCTCCCCTATTCCCATAGCGTGATAGTGGGATGGGCGACATGCGGCGAGTGGGAGCGTGTCCGCTCCTGGAAGGTGTCATCGAAAAGAGTCCTCAAAGCTTCAGTATCCTCAGACATGACGGATATCCAACCCGGGTGTCCACACCTCCTAAGGTATTCTTCGTACTCAGTACACGGTTCTGCCTTCTTGGTGTCCCCTGTTGGTGCACTGCTCTCAGTAGGGTAAGCGGGTGCCTTTCCCTTGTCAGCCATAGTTTGCTTCCTGTAAAAAGACATCATGAGTAATTTGATTTCTCATAGCTCATGATAGTCTTACTAATAATAATATACTCATAGTACTAGTGATGGCATTAGTATCAGGAATCTCTATGTATTCCTTATCAATGATATTAGAATCATTGTTTCTCAAAATAATGTCAGGCAAACAGTACATCAAAAAAATCCATTTCAAATATCCAGTCAAAATATTTTAAAGTTAATCAGCATTAAACAGAAAAGTCCAAACACAACTTAGAGTTCGTGATGGAAATTATGCGTCCGGTAAATTCATGATTACATTGATCAAGTGTAATCATCAATTTACCCAACCCGATCATTCCAACACTTTCCCACAAGGACAGTCCTAGGGTATCAGGGTTGTAGCCTAGGGTCTACTATGGTATTCCGATTTCTATATAACCTTTGGCTCTGATACCAATCCGTCACACCCCGGGCCCAGGTATGGTGGGACGTCACAGATTAGCAACAACATACGTGGCAGCAGAAACAAACCAATATAAGAGCTCAAAGGAGAGAACATCACATGGCATTTCAAGTTTTTAAAGACACCGGGCTGGAAACAATCCAGCCCAAATGTTACATGTTTCACATAAATTAAATAGTCATTGTATCAAATTGCTCAAATCATAAATGTCATACAAACAATGCCATGGTCTCGGGGTGAGTCAAGTCTTCCATAATAGCTAAGAGTCTTCACAGGTTACCTGAAACATGCTCAAAAGAAAATAGTGTCAACTAAAAAGTTGGTGAATTTAAGTGCTTAAAGTTTTAAACAATAAAAGGAACTTTTAAAGTCCACATAAAGGCTTTAGAATCAAGTGTGAAAGCTTATGAAAAATCGCATTTGATTTTGAAAGCATCATTTTTAGTATCAGTCATCATGGGGTATCACAATCAACCCTGCACTTGGTCCCCGGTTGCCTCTTCTAAACTTGTGCTTAACCGGATATTCCCGAAGGAAGGAACCAAGCCTCAAATCAGTGAACCATACCTGCTAGGATGGTTCACCATATTTTCTTAACCAACTTGTTACATACCATATACGATCACTCAGGATCTCAGTGGGGTACCTCCCTGTAGCGGGAGCCACTATGTGGGTTCCCAATAGTTCTATCCATATAAAGCAAGCGTTTACAAAAGAATTAATGATCATGATATAGTGTCAGCAGTATCCAAAAGTCCCACATACAAGCATTATGTAAAGCACATCATAGTTCATAAAACAAAAGAGCAAGATTCATCCCAAGAACATTAAGTAAAAAGGTCACTAGAACTCACCTTAGATATTAAGCAAAGAAATCCTTCGTGTGCCGGGAATATCTCAAGTCTAGCACCCTAACATGAATATATTGATTAGCTACTGCTCTAAACCTATTTAAGGTGCACAAGAGTGTCTAGTCTTAGTTTGTCGGATTCGCTTTGATTCGGTTAGGGTTTGCATAAAAGTTTCCTTTTATGGAAGTCAAGGTTTCTCATACAAAGGGGTCTTTGAGTCGATTATGAAGTTTAACCAAATTTTACAGTTTAGCCCCTAAAGTTTCAAAATTGACAGTTTCTACCCTTAAGTTGGTTTCTTGTATTAGATGACCTTTATAAACAAAAATCAGGTTCATGACCTTAATATAACTTAATTTTAAGAACTATACCCAAATTTTCAGTTTATGGACTTGGTTTATAAATTACGCGTTTAACGTTGCCGGTTACGTAAACCGAAGGGTTAAGGGTTATCTATGAGTTTTCATGTTTTTGAGTCTAGGACCAGTAGATAACTTTTTTAATTATTAATCCTTAATGAACCTTGAAATTCTCTTTTAAAAGTTTATAGCCCAATTTTTCTTGTTTTTTACTAATTTTAACATCTTTTTCTGGTCCCGAAAGTGACCAAATGGGTCTAAACATAACATGTCCTTTGTTCCAGTTTAAAAATATTAACACTTTAATATTCATCAAAACCTACTGAAATAACAGTCCCAAATCATGGCCTAGTTGTTCTACACATCAATAGACTTCAAATATATAGAAAATGTCATAACCGACCATTACACTTGTGTAAATCATTGTAACTTGAGTTTAACCATTACCACAACTTGGTCTAACTAAAATTCAGATTATTAGGGTGTTTAAAAGTCATTTTTGAGCAGGTTATGAACCTTGTTTGAGAGGTTTTCAGCAAGTGACTAAAAGAGGTTGCTACTTGTAGAAAGAGGGGTTTTTCATGTGTTCTTGTGCTAATACCTCCATTCATGGTGTACAACCATTGTAACAATCAAACAGATTATTAGGAGTTTAATGAGACATTAGAAAGGGTTACAAGTTAGTTCTCAAAGGATTCAAGGTACACAAGTTGGATGGTGCAAAGCACCAAAAATAGGGTTTTCTAAGGGTAAATCGGGTTCTACCCCTTAGAATGACCATTCTACCATGTGATACCTTCAAGAACATTGGAAATCCTTAAGAACAAGGTGATGGTGAGAATTTTCTGCTACAACAAGAAAATTAAGGTTTTTAGGTGAAAAATGATGAAAACAATAAAATGTCCTAAACCGAGCACATGGAGCTTACACTTGATGTAACTCATGGTTTGGAAGGTGTTGATGGTCGTGAATGGCTAGAATCTCCTTAGACAAGGCTGGAGAATCTTGAACAAAGGCTGTAGTCCACTGTTTTGTAAGATTCAAGCTTCAAAACTTCACAAAATGACACCTTCTTGAGGTTTTTGGTGTTGGCCGATGTTGTTGTGTTGTTGCTCATGATTTTGAGGCTGAAATGGAGGGGATTAGAGAGTTTTGTCTGTTTTCTGCAGTTGAGTTCGAGGGAGAGAGGAGAGAATGAGGGTGTGTGTGTCTTGCAAAAGGGGATGCATGTAAGTTGTATGGATGATAGAAAGGGGTGGAGTGTAGTGGTGGACAAGGGAGTCCATTGGTTGACTTGGGCAACCGAATTTTGTCCTCTTCTGGGCATTTTTATTTAAATTTTAATCACAAAAATAATTAGTAGTATTATTGTGTAGTGTAGTGTAAATTGTTAGTTATAAAAGATGTTGTTAGCTGTGGTGTCTTGTGCATGTCCACGCATGCATGAACCGAAAATTACAAGTATGTGTGTGTGTGCACACATTTTATATTTCCAATTAAGACTAAGTAATTTCTACTTAGGGTACTACTTAATATTCCCGGGCACTAATTTTCTAAAAGTCAAGACTTAAAGTAACCAAATTCACAAAATCACATAGAATCATAAAATAGATCAAATAACAAATGGTGATTCTAACATTATTAATATAATTAATTGTTTCTATTAATAGTACTCATAGATGGGATATGATGCAATTAATTAGGGTTTGTTCGGGTGACTTGCTTTATCAGAGTACATTAATTATAACGAAGTAACACAATAATTATACATACATAAAACACAACATAAGACATGCTTTTATTTATATTTGGAATTACATCTTATACATAGTTTTTAAAATTAGATGTAATTTTTCTACAACTGGACTACAACATGTCTTTAGAACCGATGGAAGTGTGCGCCAACGTACACATACCGTCAACGATGTTGACGGTTAACGTGACACATACCCTTCCGATCACTTCACCCGAACCATTATGTACTTCAAAGCTACAATTAAAAGTTACTCATTGTTTCCTGAAAAAGCATACTTAAACCTGTCAACAAAACGTTGGTGAGAACATAGGTTTATATCCAAACAAAATATTTTGTTGATGCACCAATTACAACCAACCTGCTCACAACATAATCATACTGTCATGAAATAATTCACAAAATCAGATAATATTACATCTCAACCCTCATTCGGTTAGGTGCAGGAAAATAGCAGCAACACCATCCTATTGGTGCAAATATTCTCCTAAGTAGCGCGACTAATATTATCGGACGGTTCCTCATTCGAATTAATGGTTGTATCACAAATGACAGTAAGTATCAAAATATTTTCAAAATAGTACATCAAACCATTACTATGCTTTTTCCCCCAAAATTTTATAAATACCAAAAGGGTCGAAAATGGGCTATGAAACTCACCGTGTCTTCAAACTTGAACCTATAAATTAGTTCACAGTATCAGACATAATTTTCTTTAGAATTTTTAGAACCTCAGATTAACTAATTCAGCTAAAAATATGGTCACATGATATTATCACAAAATTCCCAATAATGGGTTTATTACACATAATTCCTTAAAATTGGTCCAAAGTCCCCATAAATCACCAAAAATACTAAAGTTATCTGAAAATCACCAAAATTCATAGAATATTATTTCAATAGTTAGTAATATCCCATAATTTTTATAATATCTAACTCCAAACAGATTGTTTTATGTAATTTTTATAATATTACCAAATTTATCAAAAATAGCTTTTGCAATTGATAAATTTTAAAATTTTACACACAGTTTCATAATTAAAATAGAACATCATATAAATATCAAGGTCCAATTCGTATCCGGTTAGTTTCTGTAATTTTTATAATAATATTAATATTTAAAACATATTGATATAACTGCAAAAATAATGAATTTATAAATCTGTAGATTTAGATTTAGTATTATATCCATGATTTCTCAGAATTATTATATATTTACGTATTTATTCTAATTTTCCTACTGCAGATACATAAAATTCGTTTCATAATTATAATAAGGAAATAAATTCTGAAATAATTCCAGAGACTTTTATACTTCGAAAGGATCATTCTGTGATTTTTCCAAAATTTTCCTGAATTTATTATATTTTTGATATTTTCTCTATTTTCATTATTTAAAATAATTTGTATAAATTGTTTCACTTATCATAATTATGCAAAATTTCTAGAATGATATTTCAGTATATAAATAAAGACTTTTCCGTATTTTTAAAGATTAGTTTTTGGTATATATATATATATATGTACCAAAACAATTGTATGTGTTATACACATATGTATTCTTGGCATTTTAATACTTTTGAAAATGATTATACCTTATAATGAGAAAGGAAGGAGCTATTGATAATCGTGGATTCTTAAGTATCGGGTGTTTGTCACTTTTGCTTATAGGAGCCGAGGGGCAGAGACTAAGATGGTGTTGGTGATGGTGTGCGATGGTGATGTGGTTGTTGTTTGGTTTTGTGTGGGAACTGAGAGTTAGGGAGAGACAGGGTGATGGTTGCTGGAGATTGTAACCGAGAGAGAGGGACAAAGGAGTTTGGTTGTGTGTGTTTTGGTATTTGCAAGAAGTTCTGAAACATCTTATGGTCATAAGAATTTATGATGTTCACACCTAGCTTAGGTGAGTGTCTCTCTTAGATGTGCTTAGTCATTAGGTAATTTTAGGTGGCACTAGGATAAGAGATTCTTATGTTCTAGTAGATTGATGGTGCATGCATGCTAGCCGAGAGTTTCCAAAAAGTTGCCACCTCTATTTTTGAAATGATGAGGTTTGATGACTAATGAACTAAGAAAGCAAGGTGGCAATTTGGTTGATGATGCACATGGGCCAAGAGTTCTTGGTGTCATCGAGGGCAAGTTTGATTTAATAACCATTTAACGTTTTATTTGAATTAGTCACTAGTCGGTTGTTGGAATTTTCGGCCAAGAGGTAGTTATGTGAAACTACTGATTAGATATAGTATAGGTAGCCTTAGTTGGTATGTAGGTGCTAGGTGGAAGGTGGTATGTTATAATGTGTCAAAGGAACCGAGAGCCCTTCAAGAACTTGCCACATCTATTTTAGTAATGATGATGATCATAGATGGCTTCTTGTATGGCGGTTTTGGTAATTGGGGTATTAGCCGAGGGTGCTAATTATCCTAAGCATAAACACAAGGTTTTAGGTGCCTTATGATTTAATTTGTTAAGTTCTTTTGATGTTAACTTATGTTTGTAATGTTTCGTTGAGTTGTAACATGAGACATTCGATCTTGTATTTTGAAGTATTTTGGGCTAACCATCATTTAGCCACATAATCTATACATGGACACGTAAAGGTGTACGCATGCATATAAAATTTCATGCATGCAAGCATGCAAACATTAATAATATGGGAAATGCATTACTCATATATATGCATCTATACATGCATGCACACGTAATATGTATACATGAATGCAAGCATGCATACGTAATTTCTAATATATATACTAGACATAATATTAATATATTGTAACATAAATATATTGTCATCATGTAAATTTTTGATGTAATATAAATTTTTAGGGTTGTCACATTCTCCCCTCGTTAAAAGATTCGTCCAGAAATTCTTTGAAGTGTGATTTGGAAACTTAAATATTATTACCTCTGAATAGGTAGGGGTATTTCTTCTTGCTTTCATCTTCTCTTTCCCGGTGTATTCTGGTCCTCTCTTTGCATTCCACTAAATTTTCACTATGGGAATTCTATTCCTTCTTAACTTCTTATTCTTTTCCCACAACGGCTATTGGTTCTTCCAGAAAATGCAGTTTCTTATCTACCTTGATTTCTTGAATTGGTACTTCTAAGTTTCATTGGTTAGGCATTTCTTAAGGTCGACACATGAAAGATATTGTGTACTTCACTTAGTTCTTGAGGTAATTCCAACTTATAGCCACAGACCAATTCTATCAATGATTTGAATGGACCAATGTATCTAGGGTTTAGCTTACTGAATTTTCCAAAACGAAAGATTCCTTTAGAGGGAGATATCTTCAATAGACTCTGTCTCCAATTTGAAATTCCAATGGTTTTCTTTGTTTGTCTGCATAAATTTTATGTCGATCACGAGCTACTTTCAACTTGTTTTTAATTTTAGTGATCTTATATGTGGTTTCTTTGATTAGTTCAGGACCTGTGAGTTGTCTATCACCTATTTCATTCCAACATAGAGGTGATCTATATTTTCTTCCATACAGAGGTTCAAATGGAGCTAACCCACTACTAGAATGATAACTGTTATTGTATGAAAATTCTATTAATGGTAAGTGATTGTCCCAATTTCCACCAAAATCTATAGCACAAGCCCTTAACATATCTTCTAGGGTTTGTATTGTTCTTTCACTCTGACCATCAGTCTGTGGATGATAGGCTGTACTTAAATTTACTTGGGTTCCTAAGGCTTTTTGTAAAGTTTGCCAGAACCTTGAAGTAAATCTACTATCTCTATCTATATAATGGATACAGGTATTCCATGTCTGGACACAATTTCTTTATGTAAATTCTTGCTAATCTCTCAATCTTATCTTCTCGTGTAGGTAAGAATGAGCTGACTTAGTTAGTCTATCCACTATAACCCAATTGTGTCGTATCCATTTCTGGTCCTGGGTAACTTAGTTATGAAGTCCATTGTAATTTGATCCTATTTCCATTCTGGAATTTCTGGTTGCTGCAGGTATCCTGAAGTTTTTTGATATTCAGCCTTATTCTTGAGCAGACATCACACTGTTCCACAATTCTCCAACTGATCTTTTCATGTCTGGCCACCAGTATTGGCTTTTCAAGTATTTGTACATTTTATTATTTCCTGGATGCACAGAGTATCTTGACTTATGAGCTTCTTGCAGAATAGTTGTTCTAATCATGTTGTTGTCGGGTATCCAGATTCTTCCTTTAAATTTCCGAATTCCATCTGCTTCCTCTTTCAAATCTTTTAATTGTCCTTTTAGTTTTAACATATCTTTTTGTTGAGCCTCCCGATTTGAGTTGACAAATCCGAACGTAGTTCCATTTTCATAGCACGTACCCATAAAGGCTTGGTTCTTTCTTTCCTAGTTAAAGCATCAGCAACTACATTTGCCTTACCGGATGATACTTAATTTCACAGTCGTAATCACTTAGTAATTCTACCCATCTCCTCTGCCTCATATTTAACATCTTTTGATCAAAGATATTGCAGACTTTTGTGATCCGTATATATATACACTTAGTTCCATACAGATAATGTCTCCAAATTTTAGTGCAAATACTATGGCTCCTAATTCAAGATCATGGGTGGTATAATCTTTTCACTGCCTCTAAGTTGTCTAGATGCATATGCAATTACTTTGTCTTTTTGCATTAAAACACATCCAAAACCTTGACGAGATGCATCAAAATACTTGTGAAATTATCAGTTCCTTCTGGTAAAGCTAATATTGCACTACATAATTTACTTTTGAGGAGTTCAAATGCTTCATTTTGTTTTCTCCCCATACATACTTTCTATCTTTTTGGGTCAATTCTGTCAACGATTGAGCTATTCTTGAGAAGTTTTCTATAAATCTTCTGTAATATCCTGCTAACCTAAGAATTGTCGTATTTCAGTTGGGGTTTTTGGAATTTCCCATTTCTTAACTGCCTCAATCTTGCTGGATCAACCTGAATCCCATTCTGGTTAACTATATGTCCTAGAATGTACTTCTCTTTTCAAATTCACATTTGAGAATTTTGCATATAATCTTTCCTTTTGAAGTAATTCCAAAGTTAACCTTAGTGTTGTTCATGTCTTTCTTATTCTTAGAATAGATCAGAATGTCATCTATGAAGACTATAACAATTTATCTAAATATGGTTTACACACTCTATTCATTAAATCCATAAATCTCCGGAGCATTGGTTACCCAAATGGTATTACAAGAAATTCGTAATGTCCGTACCTAGTTCTGAATGCAGTTTAGAAATATCATCTTCCTATACTCTTAACTGATGATATCCAGATCTTAAATCTATTTTCGAGAATAACTAGATCCCTGTAATTGGTCAAACAAATCATCAATCCTAGGGAGAGGATACTTATTCTTTATGGTAACCTTATTGAGTTCCCTATAATCAATACACATTCTAAAGTTCCATCTTTCTTTTTACAAACAGAACTGGTGCTCCCTAAGGGATACACTAGGACGTATAAATCCTGTATCTAATAATTCCTGTAATTGAGTCATAAGTTCTTTCATTTCAGTTGGTGCTAAACGATAGGGTGCTTTGGCAATAGGGGCTGTTCCTGGTATTAATTCTATTTTAAATTCGACCTGACGAGGGGGGTAATCCAGGTAATTCATCAGGAAAATAGCAGAGTAGTCATTTATAACAGGAACACTTTCCAATTTCCCTTATCAGCTTTGCATCAACTATGTGAGCTAAGAAAGCTAACATTTCTTATTTAAGCATTTCGTGCTTTTTCATATGAAATCAGTTTCACAATATTATTTGGCCTATCACCATATATGCAGAGAGTTTGTCTTCCTTAATCAAAGGAATCTTTATCTTTTTCTTATCACAAATGATTTCGGCATGATTTTTACTCAACCAATCCATTCCTACTACGATATCAATCCTCCTAATTTAATAGTATCAGATTTATATCAAAACAATATTCATCTAAATTCAAATGTAGTTAGGATGATTTCATCAGCTTCTATTATTTTACCGTTAGCTAATTCTATCACATAGCTGTCACTTAATTTCTCAAACTAAGTGATGGTCTAAAAGTATGTGAACAAAACTACGAGTTGCTCCTGTATCAATAATACTTTAGCGTACTGGTTATTGATAAAACATACTTGTTACTACTTCCAGTTCATGACGAGCTTCATCAGCTTGTATCATGAAAGCCCTTCCACGGGGTTTGTTCTGGTTAGCTGGAGCCTTGCCCTTTCGTTGTGGCACTCATTACGAAAATGGTTTTCACTTCCACACTGAAAGCAGACTGTTTTAGGGTTGGTAGGGTTTTTGCAGTCTCGAGAAATGTGCCCCTTCTTTTGCAGTTGTAGCAAACTACTGTCATACAGGTTCCTGTATGATATCTTTGCAGATATTACACTGTGATGGTTTATCCACTTTCTTCTCTTGAGCTGTTCCCAAGAAGTTTCTTGGTGGGTCGGGTTACTTTTTTTGGGAGCTTTCTCCATCTTCTTCCAAAGTGGTTTTCAGTCCATTTCCTTTTCTCTCCTACCTGTGTGACTTAATGATCCATTTCTGATCATTTCATCTGTCAGACTTCCTGAAGAATCACTGCTTCTTGGAAGTTTTTGTTCTTGCAGGCTTTACTAACCCTCTTATTTGTGGTACTAGTCACCAAATATACCTTCCTATCTTTTTGATCTAGGGTTATCAGATGTTGTACTAACCTGGATAATTCATTATACCTATCTATATTCCCGGTGTGCAGCTCCTTTCATTTCTAATGCTAAAATTTAGCCTCTAGTTTTTCTATTTCATTATAGGGCAGTATTTTTCTATCACTAGATTTCTAATTCTTCCCAACTCATCTTATACATAACATTTCTACCACTAGTGTGTACCTCCATTTTCCACCAGGATTATGCCTCTCCCTTTAGTGAATACGAGGCAAATAGCGTCTTGAATTTTCAGCACAGTTACTGATTTCAAAACTCCTTCCATTTCATCTAGCCATCTCAAAGCTTGTACAGCTCCGCCTTTCCCATCAAATTCCCGGGTCTGCAAGACATGAAGGTCTTGTAAAACATCCCTTGAGACTCCATTTAGAATCTCCTCTTCCTGTCATTCTTCTGGGATATATTTTCAGGCCCTACTGGTGGGTGTGAGGTAGTTCCAAATTTAGATTTTGCTGGAGTTGGGTTATTAAGGTAGGTAGGGTAGCTTCTATTTGCTGGCTACTATCTGAGAAATCCTATCATTCTCACTTGTATCAGTGTTTACGGGTGTTTCTTCCCCAAGTCTGGTTCTGGGTCGTTCCACTCGAGTTGTTCTTCGGACAGGCTGAGTGTTTCTTTTTCGGCGGCATGATTCCCTATAGTGAATTTAACGTTAGTATCACAATAAATATTCTAACACAAATATTTAACACATATCAATTAGTCTGCAGTCTTCTAGTCCCTGCGAATCCATTTCCAGATCCTTGTGAAGATACTTTTCTTGGCGTCTTGAGTTTTTTGATGTACTTCTGATTTTCCAGATTCGTAGTTGTATTTTCTTAAGTTTCCTAAGAGTTTGTCGAGCTGTCTTCACCTGATCCAACTCTTGTCTTTTAGTGCCCTTATTTTACCTTCAAAGGAATCAGAAGGTTGTATTTCTAGATCCTCAGCTTGGTTAGTTCTAAACTTGTGCCCACGTTGTATCTTTTTCCTAGGAGTCTTAATTGTATATCCTCCCACGTGTCTGGTGCACGTCGAACATAAATTTGATTCCTTTTCCAGTTGAGGAATTTCCATAGCTTGTTGGGTTCTGGTTCAGGAGTTTTTCCTTAAAGTTGCTATGGTCCGGACATCAAAAGGATCGGTCTCATAGTGGTAACTATTTGAATTCATATCTGCATGAATTTCTTAATAATTTTAACAAATGTTTTCAAATAACTATTAAATTTTGTTAGAATCTTAATCACAAACCACAGAATTTCACATACTCACTATTTCACATAAACATAAATTATATATATATTTTGAGCTTATGGTTTAGTCTAGATATTTTGAAATATCTAATTCCCTATAACCAATGGCTCTGATACCAACCTGTCACTCCTGGCGGAAGAGTGAAATGCAGTTTGGTGTGACTTGCTTTATCAGAGTACATTAATTATAGCGAAGTAAACACATAATTATACATACATAAAAACACAACATAAGACAGCTTTATTTATAATATTTGGAATTACTCATATACATAGTTTTCAAAATTAGATGTGATTTTTCTACAACTGGACTACAGCATGTCTTTAGAACCGATGGAAGTGTGCGTCAATGTACACACTACCGTCACGATGTTGACGGTTAACGTGACACATACCCTTCCGATCACTTCACCCCAACCATTGTGTACTTCAAAGCTACAATCAAAGAGTTACTCATTGTTTCATGAAAAGCATACTTAAACCAGTCAACAAATTGGTGAACATAGGTTTATATCCAAACAAAATATTTTGTTGATGCACCAATTACAACCAAACCTGCTCACAACTAATCATACTGTCACGAAATAATTACAAAATCAGATAAATTACATCTCAACCTCATTCGATTAGGTGTAGAAAAAGCAGTAACACTCATCCTGTTGGTACAATATACTCCTAAGTAGCGCTACTAATATTATCGGACGTTCCTCATTCGAATTAATGGTTGTATCACAAATGACAGTAAGTATCAAAATATTTTCAAAAGTAGTACATCAAACCAATTAGTATACTTCTTCCCCTAAAATTTTATAAATACCAAAAGGGTCGAAAATGGGGCTATGAAACTCACCGTGTCTTCAAACTTGAACCTATAAAATAGTTCACATATCAGACATAATTTTATTTGAATTTTTAGAACCTAAGATTAACTATTCAACTGAAAATATGGTCACATGATATTATCACAAAATTCCAATATTGGTTTATTACACATAATTCCTTAAAATTGGTCCAAAGTCCCCCATAAATCACCAAATACTTACAGTTATCCAAAATTACCAAAAACTCATAGAATATTATTTCATAGTTAGTAATATCCCATAATTTTTATAATATCTAACTCCAAACAGATTGTTTCTGTAATTTTTATAATATTCCCAAATTTATCAAAATACCTTCTGCAATTAATAAGTTCTTAAAATTTTACAGACATTTCTTATATAAATAGAACATCGTATAAATATATCAAGGTCCATTTCATATCCGGTTAGTTTCTATAATTTTTACAATATATTAATATTAGAAACATATTTTATAACTCCAAAAATTTTGAAACTTATATATTCTGTAGATTTAGATTTAATTTATATCCATGATTTTCTCAGAATTTATTATATAATTTACGTATTTATTCTGATTTTCCTACTGCAGAATATAAAAATTCGTTTCTTAATATAATAAGGAAATAAATTCTGAAATAATTCCAGATACTTTTTGACTTCAAAAGGATCATTCTGTGATTTTTCCATAATTTTCCCGAATTTATTTATATTTTTGACATTTTCTCTATTTTCATTATTAAATAATTTGTATAAATTGTTTCACTTATCATAATTTTGCCAAATTTCCAGAATGATATTTCAGTATAAAAAAAAGACTTTTCCATATTTTAAAGATTAGTTTTTGATATATAATATGTACTAAAATAATTATATGTGTTTATAACACATATGTATTGTTGGCATTTTAATACTTTAGAAAATGATTATACCTTATAATAAGAAAGGAAGGAGCTGTTGATAATCATGGATTCTTAAATGAAGTAACTCGAGGTGTTTGTCACTTTGCTTATAGGAGCCGAGGGTAGAGACTAAGATGGTGTTGGTGATGGTGTGCGATGGTGATGTGGTTGTTTTGGTTTTGTTGGAACCGAGAGGTAGGGAGAGACAGGAGTGATGGTTGCTGGAGATTGTAACCGAGAGAGAGGGACAAAGGAGTTTGGTTGTGGTGTGTTTGGTATTTGAAAGAAGTTCCGAAACTTCTTATGCTCATAAGGAATTTATGATGTTCACACCTAGCTTAGGTGAGTGTCTCTCTTAGATGTGCTTAGTCATTAGGTAATTTTAGGTGGCAGTAGGAGAAGAGATTTCTTAATGTTCTAGTAGATTGATGGTGCATGCATGCTAGCCGAGAGTTTCCAAAAAGTTGCCACCTCTATTTTTGAAATGATGAGGTTTGATGACTAATGAACTAAGAAAGCAAGGTGGCAATTTATGGTTGATGATGCACATGGGCTGAGAGTTCTTGGTGTCTTGGAGAGAAAGTTTGATTTAATAACCCATTTAAGGTTTTATTTGAATTAGATAACTAGTCGGTTGTTGGAATTTTCGGCCGAGAAGTAGTCATGTGAACTTCTTATTAGATATAGCATAGGTAGCCTTAGTTGGTATGTAGGTGCTAGTGAAGGTGGTATGTTATAATGGGTGTCAAAGGTACCGAGAGCCCTTCAAGAACTTGCCACATCTATTTTAGTAATGATGATGATCTTACATGGCTTCTGTATGGCGATTTTGGTGATTGGGGTATTAGCCGAGGGGTTCTAATTATCCTAAGCATAAACACAAGGTTTTAGGTGCCTTAGGATTTAATTTGTTAAGTTCTTTTGATGTTAACTTGTGTTTGTAATGTTTGGTTGAGTTGTACATGAGACTTTGATCTTGTATTTTTGAAGTATTTTTGGGCTAACCATCATTTAGCCACATAATCTATACATGGACACGTAAAGGTGTACGCATGCATATAAAATTTTCATGCATGCAAGCATGCAAACATTAATAATATGTGGAAAATGCATTTACTCATATATATGTATCTATACATGCATGCACACGTAAATATGTATACATGTATGCAAGCATGCATACGTAATTTCTATATATATACTAGACATAATATTAATATAATTGTAACATAAATATAATTGTCATAATGTAAATTTTTGACGTAATATAAAATTTTAGGGTTGTCACATTGGTGTGGTGGCGGCTTGATGGTGTGAAAGCAAGAGTGCCGAGGGGGATCCTTGGATTTCTATATTCTTTTTTTTTTCTTGAAATGATTAGGCTTGGACTTTAAGGGTTAGTTTCTTATTCAATGAATTCGGACTAGGGTGCGTTTAATGGGACACGCGAGATAGGTTTGAGGTGGCAACTATGTGTGAATGTGAGGTGGCTATGGAATGATGGTAATCGAGTGGTATGGTGGTGGTTTCGGGTGAGGGTGTGGTTTGGTGTTTGATCGACCGTGGGTTTTTGGGAGGGTGTTTGGATGTTTTGTTTTGGTGTTAGTTTAAAGTTTTGAGGGTTTGATTATGTTGGTTTTGATCTACTTTAATATGTATATACATATATATAATATATATATATAATATATATGTATGTATATATATATTATAGATATATCACATGCATACGTAAGTGAACATATATCATGTCTTTGCTTGAATTAATACACATATATGTACATAACCATAAAAAAATTCCATATATAAGTATATGCACCCTTCATATATACGTAAAGTTTTAATATATATATATAATATGCATGCGCACTTAAATTTTCCATATACGTATATGTATGCAAGCATGCATACGTAAAATTTGGTATATATATATGTATATGTGAATTTCGGGTATATAAACATACATGCATACGTGAATTTCTAATATATATGCATGCATGCAAACATGCATACGTACATTCAATAAATATATACATACTAGACATATGTTAACATGATTGTAACGTCAATATAATCGTAATATTATAATAAAAGTTTTAGGGTTGTCAAATTCTCCCCCCGTTAAAGATTTCGTCCGAATTCATTGAAGTGTGCTTTAGAAAACTCAAAAATTATTACCTCTGAATAGGTGGGGTATTTCTTCCTGATTTCATCTTTCTTTCCCAGGTGTATTCTGGTCCTCTCTTTGCATTCCACTTAATTTTCACTATGGGAATTTTACTTCTTCTTAGCTTCTTTATTTCTTTTCCCACAACGGCTATTGGTTCTTCCACAAAATGCAGTTTCTTATCTATCTTGATTCTTGAATTGGTACTTCTAAGGTTTCATTGGTTAGGCATTTCTTGAGGTTTAACACATGAAGGTGTTGTGTACTTTACTTAATTCTTGAGGTAATTCCAACTTATATGCTACAGGACCAATTCTATCACGGTTGAGCTATTCTTGAGAAGTTTTCTATAAATCTTCTGTAATATCCTGCTAAACCTAAGAATTGTCGTATTTCAGTTGGGGTTTTTGGAATTTCCCATTTCTTAACTGCCTTGATTTTTGCTGGATTAACCTGAATCCCATTCTGGTTAACTATATGTCCTAGAAATGGTACCTCTCTTTTCCAAAATTCACATTTTGAGAATTTTGCATATAACTTTTCCTTTTGATGTAATTTCAAAGTTAACCTCAGGTGTTGTCGTGGTCTTCCTTATTCTTAGAATAGATCAGAATGTCATCTATGAAGACTATAACAAATTTATCCAAATATGGTTTACACACTCTATTCATCAAATCCATAAATACTGCTGGAGCATTGGTTAATCCAAAATGGCATTACAAGGAATTCGTAATGTCCGTACCTAGTTCTAAATGCAGTTTTAGAAATATCGTCTTCCTGTACTCTTAATTGATGATATCCAAATCTTAAATCTATTTTCGATAAATAACTAGATCCATGTAATTGGTCAAACAAATCATCATTCTAGGGAGAGGATACCTATTCTTTATAGTAACCTTATGAGTTCTCTATAATTGATACACATCTAAAAGTTCCATCTTTCTTTTTGACAAAGAGAACTGGTGCTCTCCAAGGGGATACACTAGGACGTATAAATCCTCTATCTAATAATTCCTGTAATTGAGTCATAAGTTGTTCATTTCAGTTGGTGCTAAACGATAGGGTGCTTTGGCAATAGGCTATTCCTTGTATTAATTCTATTTTAAATTCGACCTGACGAGGGGTGGTAATCCAGGTAATCATCAGGAAACATCAGTACTCATTTATAACAGACCTTTCCAAATTTCCCTTATCAATCTTTGCATCAACTATGTGACCAAGAAAGCTAAACATTTCTTATTGAGGCATTTTTGTGCTTTTTCACAAGAAATCAGTTTCACAATATTGTTGGTCTATCACCATATATACAGAGAGTTTTGTCTTCCTTAATTAAAGAAATCTTTATCATTTTCTTATCACAAATGATTTCAGCAGATTTTTACTCAACCATCCATCCTACTACGATATCAAATCCTCCTAACTTAATAGTATCAGATTTATATCAAACATATTTATCTAAATTCAGAATGCAATTAGCAATGATTTCATCAGCTTCTATTATTTTACCGTCAGCTAATTCTATGATAGCTGTCACTTAATTTCTCGATGTTAAACTAGTGATGGTCTAAAAGTATGTGAACAAACTACGAGTTGCCCCTTTATCAAATAATACTTTACGTACTGGTTATTGATAAGGACTACCCGTGACTACTTCGGTTCATGACGAGCTTCGTCAGCTTGTATCACAAAAGCCCTTCCACGGGGGTTGTTCTGGTTAGCTGGAGCCTTGCCCTTTCATGTGGACATCATTACGAAAATGATTTTCACTTCCACACTGAAAACAGACTGTTTTAGGGTTGGTAGAGTTTTGCAGTCTCGAGAAATGTGTCCTTCTTTTTGCAATTGTAGCAACCCACTGTCATACAGTTTCCTGTATGATATCTTTGGCAGATATTACACTATGGTGGTTTATCCACTTTCTCCCCTGAGCTGTTCCCAAGAAATTTCTTGGTGGAGGTCGGGTTACTCTTTTCTGGGGTTTTCACCAAATCTTCTTCCAGAGTGGTTTTCAGTCCATTTTCTTTCTCTCCTACTGTGAGTGATATGGTGGTTTATCCACTTTCTCCCCTGAGCTGTTCCCAAGAAATTTCTTGGTGGAGGTCGGGTTACTCTTTTCTGGGAGTTTTCACCAAATCTTCTTCCAGAGTGGTTTTCAGTCCATTTTCTTTCTCTCCTACCTGTGATGACTTAATGATCCATTTCTGATCATCTCATCTGTCAGACTTCCTGACCAGATCACTGCCTTCTGGAAGGTTTTTGTTTCTTGCAGATTTCACTAATCCTCTTAATGTGGCACTAATCCCCAAATACCTTCCTATTCTTTTTGATTCCGGGGTTATCAGATGTGGTCTAACCTGGATAGTTCATTATACCTTCAGTATATTCCCGTTGCAGCTCCTTTCATTTCTGGTGCTAAGAATTCAGCCTCTAGTTCTCTATCTCATTATAGGGCAGTATTTTTCTATCACTAGATTTCTAAATTCTTCCCAACTCATCTTATTCATACATTTCTACCCCTAGTGTTACTTCCATTTTCCACCAGGATTGTGCCTCTGCCATTAGTGAATGCGAGGCAAATAGCGTCTTGATTTTCAGCACAGTTACTGATTTCCAAAACTCCTCACATTTCATCTAGCCATCTCAAGCGTGTACAGCTCCGCCTTTTCCATCGAAGTCCTGGGTCTGCAAGACATGAAGGTCTTGTAAGAACATCCCTTTGAGACTCATTCAGAATCTCCTCTTCCTGTCGTTCTTCTGGGATAATATTTTTCAAGCCCTACTGGTGGGTGTGAGGTTTCCAAAATTTAGATTTTGCTGGAGTTGGGTTATTAAGGTAGGTAGGGTAGCTTCTATTTGTTGGGCTACTATCTGAGAAATCCTATCATTCTCACTTGTATTAGTGTTTATGGGCGTTTCTTCCCCAAGTCGGGGTCTGGGTCATCCCACTCGAGCTGTTCTTCGGACAGGCTGAGTGTTTTTTTTTGCGGCATGATTCACTATAGTTAATTTTAACATTAGTATCACAAACAATATATTCTAACACAAAATCATTTAACACATATTAAATAAATACTTTAACACAAAAGTACATAAATCATTTAACTCTTATTTCTTTTATTTGGATAGGTTAGACTACAGTCTTCTAGTTCATGTGAATCCATTTCCTATCCTTGTGAAGATACTTTTCTTGTGCCGTCTTGAGCTTTTTGATGTCCTTCTGGATTTCCAGATTCCTAGCTGTTTTTCTTAAGTTTTCTAAGAGTTTGTCGAGCCGTCTTCACCTGATCCAACTCTTGTCTTTTAGTGACCTTACCTTTACCTTCGGAGGAATCAGAAGGTTGTATTTCTAGATCCTCAGCTTGGTTAGTTCTAAATTTGTGCCCATGTTGTATCTTTTTCCTACGGGTCTTAGTTGTATATCCTCCCCCGTGTACTGGTGCACGTCGAACATAAAATTTTTCTTCTTTTCAGTTGAGAACTTACATCGCTTGTTGGGGTTCGGGTTCAGGACTTATTTCCTTAAAGTTGCTATGGTCGGACATTCTGAAGGATCGGTCTCATAGTGGTAACTATTTGAATTCATATCTACACGAATTTCATAATAATATTTCACAAATGGTTAGTCAATAATTACTAAAATTTTGTCAGAATCTTAATCATAAAATCATGGAATTTCACGTAATCCACATAATTCACATAAAATCTTAAAAATATCTAATTCTCTATAACCAATGGCTCTGATACCAACCTATCACATCCCGGTGGAAGCGTGAAATGCGTTCGGGTGTGACTTGCTTTATCAGAGTACATTATTATAGCGAAGTAACACAACCATTTATACATACATAAAAACATGACATAAGACATGCTTTTATTTATATTTTGGAATTACATCTTATACCTAGTTTTCAAAATTAGATGTAATTTTTCTACAACTGGACTATAGCATGTCTTTAGAACCGATGGAAGTGTGCGTCAACGTACACACTACCGTTAACGATGTTGACGGTTAACGTGACACATACCCTTCTGATCACTTGACCCAACCATTATGTACTTCAAAGCTACAGTCAAAAGAGTTACTCATTGTTTCCTAAAAAGCATACTTAAACCAGTCAACAAAATGTTTGGTGAGAATATAGGTTTATATCCAAACAAAATATTTTGTTGATGCACCCATTACAACCAACCTGCTCACACATAATCATACTGTCACAAAATAATTCATAAAATCAGATAATATTACATCTCAACCCTCATTCGGTAGGTTGCAGGAAAATAATAGCACACTCATCCTGTTAGTGCAAATATTCTCCTAAGTAGCACTACTAATATTATCAGACGGTTCCTCATTCGAACTAATGGTTGTATCACAAATGACAGTAAGTATCAAAATATTTTTAAAATAATACATCAACGTAACCAGTATGCTTTTTCCCCAAAAATTTATAAATACCAAAAGGGTCAAAAATGGGCTATGAAACTTACCGTGTCTCCAAACTTGAACCTAAAAATAGTTCACAATATCGACATAATTTTCTTTAAAATTTTTAGAGCCTCAGATTTAATATCTTTGAGAATTCAGCTGTAAGGTAGTCAAATGATATTATCACAAAATTCTCAACAATTAGTTTATTATACATAATTCCTTAAAATTGGTCCAAGTCCCCATAAATCACCAAAAATATCTACGGTAATCCAAAAATCACCAAATACTCATAGAATATTATCTCAACAGTTAGTAATATCCCATCATTTTTATAATATCTAACTCCAAACAGATTGTTTCTGTAATTTTTATAATATTCCTAAAATTTATCAAATATCCTTCTTCAATTGATAAATTTTTAAAATTTACAGACACTTCTTATATAATATAGAACATCATATAAATATATCAAGGTATAACTTGTAGCAGGTTAGATTTTGTAAATTTTACAATAATCTTAATATTTATAAAAAATATTATATAATTCCAAAATTATGAATGTATAATATTCTGTTTATGAAGATTTAATATTACAGTCATGATTCTCTCAGAATTTATTATATAATTTAAGTATTTATTCTGATTTTTCTACTACAGAACACATAAAAATTCATATCTAAATTATAATAAAGAAATAAATTCTGAAATAATTCCAGAGACTTTTTTATTTTAAAAGGACCATTATGAAAATTTATCAGAATTTCCCGAATTTATTTATATTTTGAGTATTTTCTTTATTTTTACTATTTAAAAATAATTTGTATAAATTGTTTCATTTATCATAATTTTACCAAAATCTCCAGAACATATTTCAGTATATAAATAAGGATTTTTCAATGTTTATTCCCACAATTGCATTTTTTTAATATTTTTACTAGATTTTTCTTTAATAATTTCAAGATTTAATCTTTGTAAATCAAAATATTCCTTTATCACAAGTTTTCTGAATTTTGGTAACTTATAACTTGTGATTAAGGAACTTAAATACTTCCAAGGTTGGTTTTGGTGTTTTAATACCAAAACTAATTATATATTGCTTTGTAACACATATGTAACAAAGTATAAAGATTAGTGAACTAGACTTTTTAGTGGTTTTTGGCTACTTTAACCGAGAAGAAAGCTGTGAAAGTGGTGGTGGTTGTGGGTAGTGATACGGTTGGTGGTGGTGGGGTTGTTGTTTTAGTTGTTGTTGGTTATTGTTGGTTGTTTTGGTATTGTTGGTTGGCGATGGTGGTGTGATTGGTAATGAAACCGAGAGATGAGAGGGGAAGAGAGGTGGTGATCGAGTGTGGTGGTGCTAGAGTTGTTGTGGTTGTTGATTGTTTGTGTAGGAGGCCCAAATAATCCGAGAGAGTGGAGACAGGATGATGTTGTGGTGTTGTGAGGTTTTTTGCAAATAGCCAAGGATATGTACCTTGCCTTCGGTCTACCGCCCTCATATGAATGTTCATTATAGCTTAGATGAATCATCCATTATAGGTTGCTTAGGTGTCCAATTTAGGTGCTAAGTGGCGGTTTACAGAGGCATCCGAGAGGTAGGTTGCAAGATGGCAAGCTAAGGAATGTTATGGTGTGAATGCTATGGTGGACTTTCTAGGGTGATGTGGTGGCAAGCTAGGGTGGTGATAGTCGATAGGCCACTGGACCTATCATTTCTAATATCTCAAACGGTCCAACATACCTCGGATTTAGCTTTCCTCCCTTGCCAAACCAACTACGCCTTTCCATGGTGAGACCTTCAAAATCCCGTCGCCAATCTGAACTCTAACGGTTTTCGGTCTCTTGTCGCATAACTTTTCTGTCTATCTCGCGCTGCAGCCATATGGTTCCGTATCTACACAATCTTCTCAGTTGTCTCATGTATTAGTTCGGGACCCGTTAGTTGACTATCACCAATTTCAGCCCAACAAACTGGTGATCTACACTTTCGCCCATACAACAACTCAAATGGTGCTGCTTTTATGCTAGTATGATAACTATTGTTGTAACCATTACCACCGTTGTTGTTATTGCCACCATTCCTATTGCCATTCCCGTTTCTTCTCAGTTGAGGACAGTTTCTCTTGCAATTCCCTTCCTTTCCACACTCAAAGCAACCCTTTGGTGTTTCTTGGGGCTGTTGAGATTGATGAGATTATTGAGGCTTCTTAATCAGTTCTTCACGACAATCCTTTGCCACGTGTCCACCTTCCCAAAACACTGGCATCGAAAGCTGTCACACCTCCCAGTGTGGTGGTAGTTGCATTGGTTGCATTTTGGATTTTTCCCCACGTATCCACCTATTCCTTGGGATAATAAAGATGATTGGTTGAGGTTGCGATTGTTATCAAACCGCCTCTATTGTTGTTGCTGCTGTTGAGGTTGATATTGCTGAGGTTGGTTTCCAGATGACGATCCCTTTCTAGCATTGTTCTCCCACTTCCGTTTGTTATCGGGCACGCTTGCTACAGCGCCCCGCTTGTCACAGTGCCCCGCTTGGGTAACTTTCCCTTGTTCCACAGCTTATTCAGTGAGCTTGTTAGCCAGTCGTCTACATGTACAATAATATGGAGATTGTAGCGGTCACCATTTCTCCGGCACCAAACCACATAAGTAGAGCTTAACTCATCAACTCAGCGGGGTCAACCATACCAGGACAAAGTGTTGCTGGCTTATTAGACCTAGTGGTGTATGCCTCGATGGTCAAATCCTTCCATCTTTAGTTGCCAGAATTCAGCTTCCAGTTTTTAAACTTTATTACGAGGGCAGTATACCCGGTAAGGCTCTTCATTGGGGTATCTTAAGGCGCCTCCATTGGGCCTCCTGAGTCTCGAAATGGTTTCCAACCTTGTATACGAATGATAGCCTCATGAAGCTAATCACAATCACTTCAAATTAGCTGTGAACTCGGTAACCTGTCCACACAAAGCCTGGATCCTCTCCTGTCTAAACATCCTTGTGTCCTTGCATATTGAGCCACAGTTTTCTTTACTTGTACACTCTACTATCTATAGTCGATCATACGGGGTCACCAACATAGCGATAGCCTAAAGGGTGGGCGAGGTAGGGGTATAATATGGTGTCTCTAGACACGGTAGGGATCATAAATGAAACATTTTCCCTTTCCAGCATCCTAATTAGTGTAATGCGATAGTAGTGCCAATTGTCAGAATTAGTCATGTCCCGCCCAATTTTTGTTTCGCGCATGAGGTATACATCAGGTATAAGTATGGAAGTCTAGAACCATAACTTGTAAATGACGGAAGTATAACCTCAGGTTCCTTTCCCGATGCGTTTCAAACAGAGAATGAAGATGATGAAGATGCCATATTACACTGTATGTGATGCGTATGCCAATGAGTAAACAATAAGAGGATAAGCAACGAGTAATAACTAATGTGTTCGGTTATAGACTAGTGTGTATGCAACCTAGTTCCCTATAACCAATGGCTATGATACCAATCTGTCACACCCTCAAAATCCATGTGCGGAGTTTTACCGCGAGGCGTGTGAACAAACCATGATCACAGTAAATAGTTACTCAAACGACTCTACATGCCGTGTTTAAATAAACAAACCAGAGTTCAAACTTTAAAACCACGCGGAAGCATTTTGCAAAATAAGACAAACCCAAAGTATATAAATGCGTAATATAGCAAAACAAGCGCCATCCAATATTTGTAAACCATGACTAAAAGACATGTAATTGTGTTTGTAATTTAAATCCTTAGAATGCATGCTGGACTCGTGATGTGCTCCTACTAGCAAGCTGGGTTATCAACCTGAGAATAGCGTACTAAAATATTATACACAAGTTCCTCGCTACTCAATATTAACAATTCGAAAGTCTGAGAACTTTTCCATGGTAAACAGCACTATATTATTTATACACAACTTAAATACATAAAGCGTTGCGAGATTAACAGTATGCTATCTCCCCCAAAGAGATTTAAATAAAGAGTGGGGCATGAACTCACCTGATATGCATTGATACTTAGAGTTTACTTGAAATAAAGAGTGGACAGTCACCCTTCGAGGTTACCTAGGCATGTAAGTACATGAGTACGTGTAAACGAGAATATGTGGAACCCTATGTATACTACAACTAAAGACTCAATGTTTTAGTAGGATAAACATGTTTGACCTAGTTGACCCGGTTGACCCGTTGTGACATCATGTGCTGTAAACCATTTATCAAACAATATCATACATCATACAAGATCAAATCATGCATAACCTACTCATATGACCCATAGCTATGAATTATCACAAATAGGCCAAAATAGATAATTTGCCAATTAATCATCCATACTAATCAACAACACATTCACATGTCCATTACATTCAACATACACCAAGATGATCAATTTCCAGTCCCAAACATGATGTCCTAGTTGCTAATCCACATTCAACATCATACATGATCATCAAAGTACATAAATCACACATAACCAAATAGACATTCCATACACCCTATTTAACAGGTTCTATCACTTTGGAAATCATCCATGGACATACTAACATGCTGCTAATGTCCCAAACATGCTCAAACTATCATCATTCAAACTTTGTGGAAATAAAGTTTCCCTTTGGTAAAGTACATCCCAAAATCTACATACACCCAATGTATACATGCATTCATCAATAATATGCCATATCAAGTTCATAATAACATCTAAGCTAGATCAACAACATCCACATATCATAATTCATCAATCCCTTATCTAAAAAGTTACAACTTTGGAAATCTATGAACTACATTATCCATTCTTGGTTTTCTAGCATACATATCATCAATCTAGTATCATGTCATCCTAAACACATCAACAACATCACTACATCATCAATCATCATATCATGCAAAATAAAGTTCTATTATTAGTAACCTATGAACAACGCCTTCAATCATCAATTTCTTCAAGATCAATGTATTCTAGCATTCATACTATCTAATTAACATCATAACAATCATCAAACAACATCAAGTTGATCAATTATGAATTTCCCCAAATCAAGTTTCTAGTTGTTAGTACCGTGTACGGACGGATACTAACTTATTCAAGTGAAACCGAATCAAATAGCGCGGAATTCTATTGGATTGGCGATCCAATCAGGGAGAACATTAATCGGATCAAACCTAACGATTGGAATACGTTAAGAATGAAGTAGGAATGACCTGAAACGTTCTATGAACTTGGAAGGGCACTCTGTGCGAACTGGGACAGCTAGGTTGTCAATTATCGAAGTATTCCATTTTTCCACGAATTAAGTGGTATTTATAGGTTATATCTTTCATTCGTACGACGAGCCAACGACTGGCTCAGTCGTGCGACTGAGTCATACGATGATTCATTCGTACGACTGAGTCAGTCTTATGACTCAATCTTACGATTGACTCAATCACCTGGTTCAGTCGTGCAATTGGGCAATTCGCATGGTCCATCGTGCGACTGAATCAGAATACTTATTTACCACATTCTTGAACCTATAATGATTCAAAACTACGTCTACACTGTAAACCTATATAACATGTTCATATAAGTGTGTAACATAAATAATATTAATAGATATAACATTAACCACCCATAAACATTAAACAACCAATACATTCACAGAAGAGTTTTTCATTACATAATTCAACATTACATATGTGTTACAAGATGAAAGTCTAGAAGCTCACTAGACTAGAACTAGGGACATGTGTATCAACAAACTCCCCTTGGACCTAGATCTATCTAAACTTTGACTTCCTTCTTGAACTCTTCATATCTCTTCATTCTTTCTTCCTCGTGAAACCCCAACATGAAGATCAAGTACAAGCATAGACGTATAACGTGTTGAAACTGAAGTGCTTGCACGATATCCTGTGTGTCAAAAATAATGGCCACTTGTACAAGATGTAGACATCTGAAGCAGACAAGTTGGTTAGCCACATAGGGTCAAATACCCTAATTGTCTCTACCTTCCCTTCTTTATCCAAAACAATGACGCCTCAGCAGTGCGCCGGTCATAATACTACCATTTAAAATGGGGTGCAAATATTTGTGCATCTTCCTCAGTGGAATACGTGATATTGTGCGCGAGGGTGCCATCACAAGACCACCTTTGGTCTTCCAGAGTGGGTTACCTCTGTCTTATGAATCAACCTTTTGGGTTGCTGAGGTTTAAAATTGACCCCCTTGTATGATACTCATTATCATAGCCTTCTCAAACCATCCCGATATCTTCCGGGAACAGCATACAGGAGGTTCAAGTTGGCTAGACGGTTTAGCTCAAATCCAAGGAGAGTTTTCAGATCTCGTGTGGAATCTGAATACTCTATTCCCTTCTCCCTTTTGATGGCATATACTTTGAGGTCCTCAAAGTACACCCAGCTGATAATCTTGTCCGACACCTTCTGATGCTTCTTTACCTTGTAAGCTTGGTGTAGGCGTTTTAACTTTGTAGGCATGCGCTGTTTCTTCATTCCTCCAGCAGGCAACCCACTCAGCCTTTTTGGATGCTAGATCACATCATCTGCCTGAGGATCTTCTATTGTAGCTTCTTTTGCAGATGTCATCTCTTCAACTTTGTCAAATGCACTGCTGTCAAAAGTTTCTCCCAGATCCGGTAGTACATCGCCTTCGGTGTTAGTATACAGGGATAATGATCAGCAGTCACATCTTCTATCTCCACCTTATTGACATCCTATAGCTCCTCACACTGCCTACGTCGACCTCTGGTATCCTTCACCAGTCATCTGGATTTAGACTGAACATTTCAGCAATCTGTTCATCAGTCAAATCATGTATGACTCTCCCCTCTTTAGGCGTGTAGCTGACAGAGCGATGTACTATCCCTTACAAATCAAGAATCATTGTCATTGAGTCTCGATTTGTCCAAGTGCACCACATCGTGCTCGTTAGCCTGTTTTGATGAACATACTAAAGAAATACCAAACACAATGCAAGTTATAACATTAAGCACATAACAATTGTCAGCTTAACTTTTCATTTATTAATTAAACACATATTTGATACATGGTTTTCAAGAACAAATTTAATAATAATACATCTAATCTTGAATTTTGCCTTGAATCATCTCTGAGTCTTCGGTAGAAGGGGAGGTAGGCGGGGCAGACGCTGAAGCTCCCTGGTCTTGTTTCCTCTTCGTTCTTTGCTCTTGACCAGGAGCAAGAGCGGATACAGCTGCAATCCCCTTCATCGGCATCACCATCCTTGCCTCTAGCCTCGCCATCACCCTCCTCATCATCATTCGCACTCTCATCCTCATCATCATCATCTCATCATCATCACCATCGTCTCACCTTCATCTATCATCAACGGCTCATCCTGTGGACCCTTTCAGCTTGAGCAAGATCATCTTCTTTCGCCTCCTCCAACTCCCCAATCTTCTTAGAAGATATGACGCTTTGCAACTTGATTAGGAGATCTGCTTAGCCTGCTGAGCATATGCTGAGCTTGAGAAGCATTTTGCTCCTTAAGCTGACGAAGCCTACCGCCTTCTCCTCGTCTGCAGCTAACACTCCAGCACCATTCTGTTAAGTGCTGCAAGCTATTCCTCCACTCCAATAGGAGTAGGATGATCCTGTGGGGAAGAGGATGGGTCGGCTTGGTGGCTTGTGTTGGTGGTAAAGATTGGGGGTGGTATAGAAGTGGTTGGGTGTGGTAGTTGTGTAGTGAAGATTAGGTGGTATAGAGGGGGTTTGGTGGTGTAGTGGGGTAGTGATGATGGGGGGTGGTATAGAGGGTTGGTTGGGTTAGTGTGTAGTTGAAGATTGGGGTGGTATAGAGGTGGTTGGTGGTGTAATGGTAGTGGGTGGAGGAGTGGTAGTAGGTGGTGGAGTGGTAGTAAGGGTTGGTTTGAGGTAGTGGTGGTGGTTGTGGATGTAGTGAGTAGGTAAACCTCCTTGGCTTGGGCTTCAGCCCATGTGGCTGAGCCATCCGTTCCTCCACGTCCCCGGTGGACCCGAGGCTCCCCCTCGCTACTGGGAGAGTCTGGGATGTAAGATGGGTCAGTGATAGTCTCCCCAGACCCTCCAGGATGTCAGCCAACCGTCGTAATCCCCTCTCCGTGGCTACGATACGACTTCCTACCTTTTGTACCAAGGCTCATCATCCGACTCTTCTTCCTCATCAGGCTGAAATCCCTGATGGAACTAGCACTCTCTGCTCCTCCTTGGGTGGATGATGGAGATGTCATATCGGTAGTAGTGGCCCTAGATTTTTGTTGGGGCCAGTATCTCCACCATCACCATCATCATCATCTGAATCATCATCCGGAATCGCTATCGGCTCCGAGTCCGAATCACTATTCATCGTGACGCCACTTTGTCCTAGCTGGCGCATGTAGTTGATAGATCAAATGCATCAATCTGTAATAAATTATGTAAACAATTCAGAAACACAAACACTTGTAATTAAATCAGCAAATATCCATAAATTCATAGTTCATTGATATAGCAAAGAAATTACAAGAGTAAGAAAGCAGCACATACAAATTGTTACTACTACTTAATTCTACTCTAGACTAAGCTATTTATACTATCAACAACCAAGAATATCTATTTTCAATTCTAGTCCCTATACTAAGACAGAATTGTAAGTTGACTCCCACTAAATACTCAAACCTTCCTGGTAGAAAAGCTTAGTAAATAGGTCTGCCAACTATTTTTCAGTTGCTATTTGAATCAAAATGATTAAACCTTTTTTAGAAATTATCTCTTAGAAAATGATATCGAATTTCGATATGTTTTGTTTTTGAATGTTGAACGGATTAGCTGTAATGAACATAGCAGCGTGTTATCAATGTAATGGGTGTTTAAGAAAATTGAACCCAAATCTAGCAGTTGGTTTTGCAACCAAAGAGTTGAGAATCCTACTGATGCAGCTATGTACTCAGCTTCTGTAGTTGAAACAAAAACATTGTTTGTTTCTTACATTGCCATGAGACTAGATCTGACCAAGAAACTGACAACCACCGTTAGATTTTCGTCTTGACACATCCACCATAATCAATATCTGTTTCTCCATGCAACTCAAAATTACCCTCGTAAGGATACCAAGCCCTAAAGCTGTTTTGCCTTTAGATACCTGAATATTCTCTTGACAGCAATTAAGTGAGATTCTTTCGGGTCTGATTGATACCTTGCACAGACACAACAGATACATATGTCTGGTCGTGATGCGTAGATACATCAAAGAACCAATCATAGATCTGCATAGAGTTTTGTCTAGTGATTTTCCTTTAGGATCAGCTCAATCTTAGTGTTTTACGTCAGCTGGAGTTCTTATGGACTGACAATCATGCAGTTTGAATTTCTTCAAGAGTTTGTCAACAACTTCTCTTGATTGACGAAAATACCATCTGCAGATTGTTGAACTTGCAATCCAAGGAAGAATTGATTTCTCCCATAGAACTCATTTGGAAATGAGATTTCAGGATTTCTTCAAATTCATTGCACACATTTTGCACTGGTAGAAACCAAAATGATATCATCTACATATACTTGCACACATAAGAGATCATCATTATCCTTCTTTATGAATAACGGATCGATTTTCCTCTTGTGTATCCATATTGGATTAGTGTTGTGATATGTTTCATACCAAATCTTCTGGAGCTTGATGTAGGCCATACAAAGCTTTGCTAAGCTTATACACTCGATGTGGAAATTCCGCATCCTCAAAGCCCGGAGTTACTTCACATACACACTCATCAGTGATTGGACCGTACAGGAATGCACCTTTGACGTCCATTTGATACACCTTGAATTTCATGAATGATGCATAAGCCAGGAAAACCACGAATGGATTCGATTCTGTTCAACTAGAGCAAATACTTCATCATAGTCCATTCCTTCTTCCCTGGTGGTATCCTTGTGCAACAAGTCCTCGCCTTGTTTTCTTATAACAATCCCCGATCATCAGTTTTATTTCTAACAACCATTTAGTTGCCTATGGCATTTTCTCCTTCAGGTAATTCCACTAACTTCCACACTTCTTGTTTGCGAAATTGAAGATTTGTTCTTGCATTACTTCAATCCAACCATTTTCCTGTAACGCCTCGGTGACATTTTAGGAACAATCTGTGAAAGAAAACAGAGTATAAAAAACATTTTCATGTTCAGATTTACCCTAGTAGTTCTTTCATTTAGAGGACCAATATCTGGCTGTTTGATGTTCCTGTGGATACGAGATGTCGGTATCTCCAGTTCCTTGAACATTAACTCCAGATTGGTTTGTTCAGATTGGGAGAGCTGTTGCAATAAGGTTAGATGAATGTGGAGTGAAATTTGGGCTTGAGATGGTGATTGATAAAGTAATCACAGTTACTATGATCAACTGCATCTCAAGAGATGGAAGATGTACCCACTCAGGATGTCCAATTTCTATACCATCATTATGAACAGGATGTGATCCTTATTGATCTACAGAAACTGAATGATCTGAAGCTGAAGAAGCATAATTATTGTCATTGATTGTATCGTTGAATCCTTGACAATGAGAAGAATGGATAATCTGGAGCGAGAATCATCTGATCATCAGAATCCGAATCATCACTGAAAGATCCAAGATCTCCTCTTGAGTTCTTTTTACCCTGTAGAATCATCAGATTGATTAAACAAGTTAGATTGAAATGAGTTTGACAAGAATCTATATCAAATAACCATGCAGGACCATTTGAAACTGATGGAAGAGATTTTTCCAGAAATTTAACATTGAATGTTTCATTAATAGTATTTGTCCTAGAGTTATAAACTCGATAGGCTTTGGAAACACTTGAATAAGAATCATCCAACAATGAAATAACCTGTCCATTACTCATATGGAGTTTTTTTTTTATCTTTCACAAGAATGATTCTATTCTGAACAACAGGCTGTGGATATCGCTTCGTCCCAGAAAGTGATAGGAATTTTGGCATCAGCTAACATGGACCGGGCAGCTTCAATCATTGTTTGGTTCTTCCTTTCAGCAACTCCATTTTGTTGTGGAGTTCTTGGAGCACTGAACTGATGAACTATCCCTTTTTCAGCACAAAACAAATCAATGTTAGCATTTTTAAATTCCGTTCATCACTTCTTTTATCTTTACTTTAAGCTTAAGTTGATTTTCAACTTTATTAATAAATTCTTTTAGAAGATCTGCAGTTTTAGATTTAGCATGAAGAAAGAAAAACCCAAGAAAATCTTGTATAGTTATTTATGTTAACTAAACAGTATGATTTTCGACCAATACTCCTAACATTAGTTGGTCCAAAAAGGTCCATATGTAACATCTGGAGTGGCTTGGTATTTGAGTTTATCAGCTTGGACTTATAAGACGGTCTATGTTGCTTTCCCTTTAGACATGCTGAGCAATGATCAGTTGTTGAAAACTTCTTGGAAGGAAGTCCAATAACATGATTTCCTGCTACAAGCTTGTTCATGTTTTTGAAGTTTGAATGACCGAGTCGTCTATGCCATAGCTGACTTTCATCATCGATGCTTTAGCAATCAGGCAAGTTGTTTCTGTTTTAGGATCCACTTGAGACATATCCAGTTTGTATACATCTCTGTCCCGTGCAGCTTTAACTATAACCCAATCATTGCTAATCTGAAAACCTGGTTTCAAGACATAACAAGAGAATCATCAAATAGAACAGAGTAAGATTTGTCACAAATTTGGGATACACTTAATAGATTAAAGTTCAACTGTGAACAAAAGTTGACTTCATCAAAACTAATAATCTCATTTGATACTATTCCCTCTCCTGAAGCAACGTGTGTTCCATCTTTTAACTTAAAATCTTGTAACAAGGCTTGATTGCCTGTCATATGCCGGCTACACCCACTGTCAACAAACCATGAGTTTATTGGTCTCCGCGGGCGTACCTGCATTCAAAAACATTTTAACATGAGTTAGTAACCCAAGCCGAGATGGTCTTTGGATTTCCAAATTTTTCAACAATTGTAAACTGTTTAAAATGAAGTTTGTTTACATCAGGTTTCTTTGAAAATTTTGCATTTTCAAATCCTCGTTGAAAAACATGTTGATTATCTCTTTGTTGTTTTGATTTCAAAGCACTATATCTGTTTTCAAGATCATCATCAAGATATCTTGAACCATTATATGAAGCATTGGAGAATGTTCCATTATTTATTCTCACAGACCGTGGAATAAACTTTCCTTGATTGTATTGCAGTGATTTGACAAAATATTGATTATCATAATCACAATTGTTTCTTTTGAAAGATCTCAAACCCAAGGAAGGTTGTTGTTATTGTGAATATTTAAACCCAATATTGATTTCTTTTAAATTTTGGGTTTACAAATCCTTGATTACTAAATTCCTTCCTTGAAGAGTTCTTTCTATAGTAGCAATCATTTGTATTATGATTTCTTTCATCACACAATGCATAGTATTTGTTAAAGTAGCAATCAGCAGTTGTGTGATTTGTCATATCACATATATGGCAATACTTATTAAAGTAACATTCTGAAATGTCATGATTATACATATCATAGATATCATAATACTTTTGAGAGTGTTTAAACAACATTTTGTTAACCCCTGAAGTGGAATCAACATTTGATTCTTGGTTAAATTTTGGGTTAGGCAAATTAATTTGTAGTTTCTTTGGTGTGAATTTGGTCATTTGTTCTTAGGATTTTTTTCTTTTGGACTTGATCACAATTCTTTGACTCCTTAGATACAAATCTTTTATGCACAGCGGAAGTCTTAGGGCCTGAACTTGTTTTCAGATTAGAGTTAGATTTGATCTTGGGTTTAGATGTCATTTTTGTGATTTTGTTCATGTCAAAAGTTCCTGCAGACACAAACCTCACAGGTGTACAATTTGAATTTTTTTTTCTTTGACTGATTGATTGATTCAGCTTTTTTTAGCTTTTGCAGCTTTTCTTCTTCTTTGGTTTCTTAATCTTGATGATGTTTTGTTGCTTTGAATTTTAATTGAATCTTGAGAAGATTCTTTTTGACATCTATGTCTTCATTCAATTCAATTGAACTTGAATCGTCAGAAAAAGTATTATCTTATTTAAGCTCTTCACATTTTCCTTTCATTTTGTTATTGTCACCAGTAGATTTTTAATCTTTTGTTCATTTTGTTCAATAACACTTTCACTTTTTGGTACAAACAACTTTTTATGCATTGTTGAGGTTCATAAGATTGACTTTAATTGGATGACCATGCTTTATCTTTTCTAAGTCTGTTTCTTCATAAATTTCAACATTTATCTTTGTGAAGTTCTTTTGGTCTTGATATTCTTAAGCTTAGCTTTATCTTCTAGTGAATGATCACGAGTGTTAAAATTTTCAGGTAAGGTGTTTGAGATTGATTCAGGCATAGGTTCATGTGTAAAACCTAATCCTGTTTTATCTTTATCCTTTCTTCCATTCACCAGTTGCTCAAAATTTTCTTTTAGGCTTTACTTTGGCCAAATCAATTGAGTTACTGCATGTGCCAATTTTCTTGTTCAAGAGTTTTGGTCATCTCTTCAAGTTGTTTCTTAACAAGTTCAAGTTCTTTAAGTGTTTTGTTCCAAGAAGCTTGAAGAGATATGATCTTGTCATTAGCAATCTTATGATATGATTTTAGCTTGTTGTGCTTTAATTCCTCTTGTTTGAGGTTTATCACATATTTTGAATGAGTATGTTCTGTAATGTTCAACCTGTTCAAAACATGCTTTAGTGCACATTTTCTCTCTTACTTCCACTGGTATTTCTGGATAAGAATAGCAGATTCAGTATCAGAAGATGAGTTAACAACCTTTGGTTGTTCAGATTGTGCCATAAGAGCAACTTCTTCAATGCTTTCTTTTGGATCTGATTTGTCACTCCAGTCATAATCTTCCTCTTGATCTGATTCATCATCATTCTTAGGATCCTTATCTTCAGACCAGTCTTCATCATCCAGTTCAACAACTAGAGCCTGACTATTAGTGAGATCAGCAGTAAACTGTTCAGCATATGCACTCCAATCATAACCATCTTTGATGTTTACAACCAGTGCCTTCTTTGGTTCCTCATTAGTCTTCTCTTATTTAGGTTCTGGCATAGGTAGGCTTTGATACGGCTTTTAAAATGTCTTGTTAGCCTGTTGCTGATATTTCTGACTGTTTGAGCTACCTTGACCATTTCCTCCTTGATTCCTTGGAGCTTTACACTCTCTAGAAAAATGCCCATAGCTATTACAGTTAAAGCATCTTGATTTTGATCTATCAAACCCAACAGTTTTGTTTGCACTGGGTTTGTAGTTTCTACTAGCATATGAGTGCTTTTGTGTCCTGTAAGCTATCATGACCATTTGCCAGTTGAGATCCATTTCTTCTACATCATCAGGATCCATCTCAAATAGATCTTGTAGAACTAACTCAATTTGAGTCAGATGACTGCCTTGGTAAACTTGAAAGCTTGCCATGAAAGCTGTAAATGCAGATTTTGACTCTTCATCCTGTAAAAGAACATTAATGACATCTTTTACTTTGCTAGGATTAGGAGAGTTTCAGGATAGAATTTCAGTTTGTGGTTTAGGCATTTGAGCTTTAGGAGGAGACTGTGGTTGTGGTTGAGTAGAATAAGCAGTTGTACTAGTGAAGAATCCTGCTCCCACAAACAAATCACCTTCATCTTTAGGAGTAATCTGATCTTTTGCAAGAAATGCATTCTCTACTGTATTTGCTGGAGAAGCAACATACTTATATTGTGATGTTGATGCATGTCTGTCATTGTTTCTTGAACTTTCATGAATCTCTACTGATTCAATCTTTGCAATGAGAAGATCAAGATCCATTGGAAACTTTTCAGTGTGTTTCAACAAAGTAACAGTCTGCTTGTACTCATGCTTCTTATCTCAGATGGAACCCAAGAAGGTGGAGGATGCCTTGAAAGATAGTAGTTGGGTTGAATCGATGCAGGAGGAGCTGCTTCAATCGAGAAGACAAAAGGTCTGGAATCTATGCCCACTACCTTCTGGTCAAGTACCCATAGGCACTAAATGAGTTTTCAGAAACAAGAAAGATGATAGAGACTTGATTATCAAGAACAAGGCAAGATTAGTAGTTCAAGGATACACCCAAGAGGAAGGAATATTTTATACTGATGTCTTTGCACCAGTTGCAAGACTTGAGGCAGTTACGATCTTCCTTGCTTATGCTGCATCCAAGAACTTCACTGTCTACCAACTTCATGTCAAGTGTGCTTTTCTATTTGGGATATAGATACGGAAATCTACGTATGTCAACCTCCAGGATTTGAAGACCCACAGCACCCCAACTATGTGTGCAAGTTGGACAAAGCTCTATATGGGCTACACCAAGCACCTAGGCTGTGGTATGAGACTTTGTCTCAGTTTCTTCTGAAGAATGGCTACACCAGAGGTACCATTGATAAGACTCTCTTCATCAGGAAGACTGTAGAAGACATTTTGCTCGTTCAAGTCTATGTTGATGACATCATATTTGGTTCTTCAAATGACCAAATTGTAAGGACTTTGAGAGCACTATGAAGCAGAAATATGAGATGAGTTCCATGGGAAAAATGGACTTTTTCCTAGGAATTCAGGTGAAGCAATTTGAGGAATCATTCTTCATCAATCAATCCAAGTATGTCAATGACATCATAGAGAGATTTGAGATGAAGGACTGTAAGCCAGCCAAGACACCCATACCCAGAAACCATAATCTTTGCCCTGACCTTGAGGGGAGTATACTGATCAACATCAGTATAGAGCAATTATTGGTTCTCTGATGTATCCCACTGCTAGTAGACCTGTAATCATGTTTGCTACTTGCATTTGTGCAAGATATCAGGCTGCTCCAAAGGTGTCTCACCTAGCTGCTGCAAAGAGAATCTTAGATACCTAAAAGGAGCACCTAAACTAGGTCTCTGGTATCCAAGAAATAGTGATTTCAATCTCTATGGATACTCTGACAGTGACTATAGTGGCTGCAACATTGACAAGAAATCAACATCAGGAGGATGTCAATTTCTTGGTGGAAGGATCATTTCATGGCAATGCAAGAAACAATCCTGTGTATCTACATCAACTGCTGAAGCTGAATACATTATTGCTGCTAGCTGCTGTGCTCAGCTGCTATGGATTCAGAACCAGATGTTAGACTTTGGATTCAACTTCATGAGTACTCCTATCCATATTGACAACAACAGTGCTATCTCCATCACAGAAAATCCAGTGAAGCACTCCAAGACAAAGCACATTGATATCAGGTATCATTTCATTAGAGATATTCATGAGAAAAATCTGATAAAGTTAATCAAAGTTGACTCAAATGAACAATATGCTGGTTTGTTCATAAAAGCTTTTGATGAACAAAGATTTAAATATCTCATATCAGCTATTAGGATGATAAACATTGATTAAACAACCTCTTTTGAAAAGTTTTGAATGTGTTAAGTCTTGTGTCAATACAATTAAGCCATATTACAAAAGATCTCCTTGAAATATTCCCAGTGTAAACATTTTCCGAAGAGGAATTAACCCTCGGATGATATTCCCAAATATCTTCCGAAGTCAAATTCCTCCATGGAAATTTTCTTCTCGAAAGAGTTTTTAGTCTCGGAAGAAGCGATTGATTATCAGATCTACTTCCGAAACTTATAAAAACTCTTCATTCGGAAAGCAGTTCTTACCTTCGGAAGCAATGCTTTGCTTCGGAAGAAAGAATTGCCTTCGGAAGACTAATTACCTTCGAAAACGTTTTATACTCGGAAAAGGAGTTTTTACTGTGTAACGGATATCTTTTTGGGACCCACTCTGTAAAAGGTAAAGATTTTGTTGATGATGACTGATTATTTAAATTTATCCCTTACCGCTACTGTCATTTCATAACCGCAAACCGCTGCCCTACCACCATTACCGCAATTCTTCCCATTTAAATAATCCAGACTATTCAATTTCATCTTCTTTTACCAATTTACTGCCCTAAACATTTCCTTCACTTCCAATCCTGCAATTCACTCAAGCTCAAATTTACCCTCTCTTACAATGGCGCTAAACCCTCAGCACAACCAGGTCGCATTACTTGATTCGTCAAGAGATGATGACTTCACTGAAATGATCACCTTTCTTTCTGAATCAACCTACTTCATGGCGCTTACTGTTAACCCCACCGTTTACACCAACCACATGACCGAATTTTGGAGAAACGGTCAAGCCGAAATCCTAAATGGGGTTCGCGTCCTACGGACCCGCATTTGTGGACAGGATTTGATCATAAGTGAACAACTCATCAGGGAGAATCTAGAGCTTCATGATAATGGAGCTCCTACTGAGTTTCCCAAAGATGACTTGGATGGCACATACATTCTCATGGGATATGGTGGAGATGTGAGCAGGTCAACCGTATACAAATTCAACTTCTCACATCATTGGAAGTTTCTCCTTCACATCGTTCTTCACTGCCTATCCCACAAGTCTGGGGATGGGATCAAATCCAATACGAACTAGGTGCCTAGTTCACGGGTTGGTGAGAGGCCTGCGCTTCAATTACTCAAGGTTTGTGTTGACCAATTTAATTGGAAATCTTAGAAGGGAGACATTCTTCATGTATCCCCGATACATTCAACACTTCATAAACTGCGAGTTGGAACAGAGCAAGCTTGTCTGCGCAGCTGCTCTAACTGTTCCTCAAGTGTGGCCTGCCATCTTCAATACTTTGAAGAAGGTGTCCATCAACTTTACTGGCAGGTATACTCCTTTACCTCCAGACATGATTGAGCGCATAGCTCCTGGTGACATCCCTGTTAACCCTACAGGTGAAGAACCCACACCAGCAACCACCACCACAATGCCAACATTACCTTCTACATCCATCAAATTCACTTACCAAAGACACCCCAAACGAACCCTTGTTCAATCTACTCTGATTGAACAAGTTCCTTCAGCTCAACCCAAAAGGACAAGAGTGGAAAAATGGGCTCCCACTCAGTCAGAGGTCCCACCATCCTTCACTATTGACCTCAATATGGGCTTTGAGTCTCCTCAGTCACAAACCCAAGAGGCCGACACCAAGCTTTTAGCCCACAGGGTGAGTATTTACACTCCCCTGTGCAGCCAATAGTTCCCAGATCAGTAGGCCTAACCTCCCTATCTTTTACAGATCTGCTCCTTAAAACTGATGAAGAGATAACTTCTCTCCATGGCCATGAAGTTGATTTACAACACCCTCTCCAAGATCAATAGAGCCAAGAGAGATCCCTTATCTCTAGCCCCCATCAGAAGCCAACAACTGAGGTGAGTCCCACTGATGTGGAGGGGACTCATGTAGGCTCAGCTGCCACTACTCAGAGTCTCTCATTGAGCTCTCAGGACAGTGGTAATATCAATCAGACTGAGTCTACGGCAACTTTGCCCATTGATGTCTCTAAAAGAGATAACTTTGAGCAAAGGTATCCAGGGTGCCAAGAAGCCACATCTGGTGGTGAGACTGAACATACTAGGTATGTTATCTCATCTCCCCGTGATTCTTCACTTGAAGATGAGGGAAGTATGAAACTCACTATTCAGTACTTGATCTCTAAGGTCTCAAACCTTGAATCTCAGGTTAGGATCCTAGAGAACAGGTCAGCCACTCAGCAACTTGAGATTGACAATCTCAAGGCTAAACTAGCTGAGAAACAGACGGAGGGGTCTGTTAGGCATGTACCTATCCAAGTCTCATTGACTTCTTCCTCTAGCTCATCTAGCTCTCAAGATGATGCTACCAAAAAGGGGGAGAATTTTCAGAAACAAACACCTGAGGAACCACCGATCCAGTCCTCAACTTCCCAAATAATCATCATGCCTGAGTCATCTCAATCTACTCCTAAGATTAACTTACACATGCTTCATAATCTCTACAGACTTTTCATAAAGTATGTATTCAGATCCTCTTTCGATCAGCCCAGCCCTGACACCACACTGATCTACTTTGGAGCTGAAGAGCTTCAAAGGCTGACTGCACCTTCTACCACTGTGGAAGAAGTTAGTCAACCTAAGGTCCACATGGAACCTAAGATTAACTTCGAAGGGGAAATGGGGACTGATGGCCCAGTAACTGAAATAGTTGGGACAGAACATGCATTTTCTTCCTCTTTCGAAGCTAAAGTTAAAGCTTCAGAAGAACAGACTGAAACTTCCGAAGCTGAAGTTGAAGCCTCGGAAGAACAAGATAAGTCTTCTGAAGCTGAGATGGAAGCTGCGGAAGGACTATTCAAAATGTCCGAGGAACTCATCATCACAGATGTTATTGCTGAAATAGCATCTTAGTTGAGCAGGGAGGACATTTCTGATCTACCTCCATCCCAAACACCATCTCTGCCTCTCTCTCGATCTGAACCCTCTATCCAAGAACCACCACAGTCAGAAGACAAAGGCAAAAGGAAAATGACTGCGAAAGAGATTCAGGAAGTGGAGAAGATTGCAAAGCTGAAAAGGAAAGGTAGATTCTCGGCTGAGAAGCTGTTAGCTGCTAGTTCAAAGGCAGCTGCTGCCAATCAGGAGGCTATCACAATAAGAAGAGAGAGGAACTCATTGATCAGCTCATCAACCTAGGAGCTGCAAATGAGGAGACACTCCTGCTACCACTAGAGGAGTTGGTGACTTTGGAGTGGTCAACCAGGCTAAGACAAGAAGAAGAAGCCAGGTTGGCCTTAGAGAGGGAAGAAGAAGAGCAGAGGAAAGCAGCCTTGCAGCTGAGAGAAGCTAGGATAAAACTCCTACTCTCCAGAGGATTCAACCTTCAAGACCTTTCTCCCCATGATAATGATACGATCCTCTGGCTCCACAACAAAGAGCAGGATCAAACGGAGAAAGAAAGGAAGAAGGTTGCAAGGGAAAAGGGCAGAGAGAAGAGGAAGAAGAAAGAAGAGGCAAGGATCTCTACCACCAAGAAGCTTAGTGACAAAGCCTGGATGAAAGACTATCTCCGGACTCAGGCTTCTCTAGTAGGTAGGTGGGTCCTATGTCTGAAAAGACAGTCCAACGGATTGTCAGAGAAATTAAAGCTGACATCCGTAGGGGAGAGAGGAGGGAGATGTATAGAAGGGGACAGGGAATAATCTTCACCCCGACCACTCAACCATAACTAACCACTCAACCATAACCAACCACTCAACCACAACCAACCACTCAACCACAACCAACACCAGAAGAACCAATCCCATTCTCCTTTCCCATTAAAACCGAGCTCTTAGATGAAACCTTCCCCCTGAACCTACAACTCTACCCATACCTACTTCATCACCACAACCACCTAAACTTCCCATCCTTAAACCCAAAACACAACCCAGAACCACTGAACCCAAACCTACCCAACTGATACCCAGACCATCCCCTAAGCCTTCTCAACATCTCTCTCTGAAGAGTTTAAGGTAATCAAGACAAAGCTCAACAACTACACAACTCTGAGCAACATCTCCAGTGAGGAAGATCTCATCAACATCACCTATGTTGATGACTCTTCATGTTCCCTTACACTAGATCAATTTCTTGATTTGCCTAGAGGAACTTTGGGCCAGGCTGCAAGACTTCTTGGTCTCAACTCTGATTCTCTGAATGCTGAAGAGAAGAGACTTAGAAGAAAACTGGCGACACTACTGGATACAAGAAAGGAGGACAAGATTCCTAGTCAGTCTCCTACGCCTAGGAAAAGCATAATCCATTGGAGGTTCGATGAAGCTTCTCACAACTTTGTTGTGGAAAGGGAGTATGGTTGAAATCAACCGATTCAATGCCACTTCTCTATTGCACCTCAGCAGATTTGACATTGCTGAGCTTGCAGAGAAGCCATTCTCCAACCCTTCCAACTCTGAGACTGCTGCTATCATCAGAAATCATCTCAGTAGTCTTCACTTGGCTAAGCTAACTGCAAAAGCCAAGATCAAAGAAGAGTTGAAGTTGAGAAGACAGGAAGAAAAGGAAAGACCTACCACCAAGGGAGCAGCCTTTCTACACATGGTGGAGGGTCCGGAATTGGAACCTATAGTTAGTTCCCATCAACTAACTCTTTTCAGAGGGCTACAGGAAAAGGGTACATATAATCCAAGGTAACAGACTGGATGTTCTGTCTACCAAGGATTTGTACAAACTTCTCAGCACCACATCAGGGAAGAATAAGGAAACAGATAGATATCTACTTTCCTTGGTGCTTAAAGTTTTGAGAAGAAGAGAGAAGTAAAGTTTTGGTAGCATCAGCCTAGGGGGAGTTTGTTGGGTCATTATAAGGTTGGTGCAACCAAAACCACTTCCCATAGTCGATTTTAGTGCTACATTCAAAGGCTTCCGAAGCCGAGTATGAGAACTTCCTAAGTCTGAAGAGTTCTTCCGAAGACAAAGTGTGAAGACATCAGCTGAAGACATCAGCTGAAGACAAAGTCTGAAGACAACGGCTGAAGACATCAGCTGAAGACAAAGTCTCAAGACAATAGCTGAAGACAAGTTAAAGATCAACGTCTGAAGACAAACTCTACTTCCAAAGACAAAGAAGAAGTCCCCAATCCTCGGAAAAAGCAGTCTTCCGAAGTATAAGTGGCTTCGGAAGAAGTTATTCTTCTGAAGCAATTTAACCTTCGGAAGACACTACTATGACCAGTGGACATAAGTATGGTCTCTGCCATTCCGCTGCAGACTTCTGATACAGCATGGCTTCTTCCTAAAGAGCCATGTTGTTGACCATACTTTATTCCACTATTCACCTTTTTATGATAGTATATGTTACCAACTTTAGTTGGTGACAAAAGGTAAGTCAGGGACATGTCCTGACTGCCAAATCTCAGATAAAATGTCTAAGATACCTTAACCTATAGTCTTGTAGTATAGGCGTTTGGTTAGAGGTTTCCAGCTGGTATCAAAGTATATCCGGCTGTAGGTAGTATTATATATGTATTCTCATTGTAACTCATTAGGAAGAGAGCTTGAGCTTGTAATAGTCTTGTAATCCTTTGAGTTGAGAAGAAATATATAAAAGTATCTTGAAAATTTACTTCCTGTGTTTATTACTGCTTGTTACTTGTTATATTGTGATCAACTCTTGCTAGACTCGTTCTGAGTGTTGTTCCAGGTGAGTTTGAGAGAAAAACCACTTGTTAAGTGACTAAAACCGATCCTGGAATAGGCTTTCTTCCCTGCATTATAAGCAACCTTTTGTGCATCACTTAGTTCACTCAAAGTAAGGGGTATACCATCAGCACCAACTGGCATATTGTAGCCAGTTTCAATAGCATTCCAGAGATTTGTATCCACTCTATTAAGATGAATCTCAAACCTTTGTTTCCATTAAGGAAATTCATCAAGAGACAATAGCTTAGGTGGTTTATTATGGTTCCCGATCTCATTTTCCAATGGCAAAAGGTTCTGGATCCTGGAGTCCTTACCTGCTGAGAATGCAAAGTTCTCTGAGTCCATAATGATGTAGTCTTAAACTTGAAAAACCCAAACTGTGTATGCGACTGAAATCGGCGACTGACGGACGACTGAGACAATCAATGTGCGATTGAGCTGAGTCATACGATTGGGCAGAAAATTAGGGCAGTTGTGCGAATAAGCAGAACGACTGGGACAATCGTGCAATTGAACGAGCGATTGGTCCAATCGTGCGATTGAACTGGGCGATTGGAGTTCAGTCGTGCGATTGAGTCAATCGTGCGACTGAGACTGCTGACTTCGAAAATTTTCAACCTTTTTCACACAATTCGACCTAAAACACGATTTTGAATACCCTAGATGGCTGCAACTCGAAAAAGACTCAAATTTCAAAGCATGCACACATAAAAAACTAGATTTTGAGCAGAAAGAACGGATCTTTTCGCTTCAAAACGTTGCCTTTTTCAAAAATACGATGGAGTACTAATTGTTAGGACCGTGTACGGATGGAGTACTAATTGATTCTACGTGAAACCGAATCAAATAACACAGAATTCTATTTGATTGGCGATCCAATCAGGGAGAACGTTAATCGGATCAAACCTAACGATTAGAATACGTTAAGAATGAAGTAGGAATGATCTAAAACGTTCTATGAACTTGGAAGGGACGCTCTGTGCGAACTGGGATGGCTAGGGTTGTCAATTATCGAAGTATTCCGTTTTTCCACAAATTAAGTGGTATTTATAGGTTACATCTTTCATTCGTACGACTGAGCCAAACGAATGGCTCAGTCGTGCGACTGAGTCATACGATTGGCTCAGTCGTACGAATGAAAGTTGTAACCTATAAATACCACTTAATTCGTGGAAAAATGGAATACTTCGATTGACTCAATCACCTGGCTCAGTCGTGCGATTGGCCCATTCGCATGGTCCAGTCGTGCGACTTAATCAGAATACTTAGTTAAACACATTCTTGAACCTTTAATGATTCAGAACTATGTCTAACAACTGTAAACCTATATAACATGTTCATATAAGCGTGTAACAATAAATAATATTAATAGATATAACATTAACCAACCAATAAACATTAAACAACCAATAAACATTCACAGAAGAGTTTTTCGTTACATAGATTTAACATTACATATGTGTTACAAGATGAAAGTCTATTATATTGAAGCTTACAAGACTAGAACTAGGGACATGTGTAATAACACTAGTTTGACCTAATATGACTAGAACATCAATATCCATAGTAAAACATGAAATTGACACCTAATCTAGCATCAATACAATCATACTAACATAGAATAACCATCAATTTCATATCATCATCATCAACTTTCGGATCTAGGGTTCATCTACCTCAAAAACTTTGAACAACATGATAAAACATACCTTTAAATGTGTAGAATCAAGAATTGGACTTGTAAAACACTTTGTAACACTTGGAATCAACCAAAATCGATTTGTTTATGTGCTTGGAAGCTTGAATTCGCAAGGTGAGGGTGTGGGATGGTGTTTGCGGCCGAGAATGGGGTTTGGGGGGGATTAGGGTTGTTAATTTTGTTAAGTTTTAGTTTTAGGAAGTTACACTTTACCCCCTTTATTTATATTTTATAAAAACTACTCTTTTAAACACTTTTTAAGAGGTTTTAACTTAATAATACTAACATTATGAATCAACAATAATAATATATCTATTATTTCCACTAGTCACAAGTAACGCGTTTCCACGTTACGCGATAAAATTCACCGTTAACATTTAAATCGCGAAAACACATAAGCATAACACAATAATCATCTAATCCACTAGATTATTATTAATTTAACATTATTAATTTTTATTAGGTCACCAACGTTAAACGACAACTAGTGTGTGCTTACGACACGTGTATGCAAGACTTAACAGAACTAACGGAGTTTGGTAACGGAAAATTACCGGATGTCACAAGCAGCACTAGAGCGCAGGGGATTAAGGATAAGTCACTCTAAGACAGAATATATGCACTGTAACTTTGGTGGTGAGGCTGAAGAGGACACCTGAATTAGTATCCAGGGTATGCTGATCCCACGAACGTCTAGTTTCAAGTACCTGGGCTCGTACCTGCAGCAGGATGGAGAGATACACAGCGATGTAGCTCACCGTGTTCAAGCAGGATGGTGCAAGTGGAGAGTAGCATGAGGGATTGTATGTGATAAGAGGTTTCCAGCAAAACTAAAGGGAAAACTATATAGAGTGGCAGTACGCCTAGTTTGTTATATGGAACAGACTGTTGGGCCATAAAGAAATCGCATGAGAAACAAACAGAGGTACCAGAAATGGGAATGCTGAAGTGGATGTGTGGACACACAAGACTGGATCGGATAAGAAACGAAGTGTTTCGAAAGAAACTAGAAGTGGCTTTTATTGCAGATAAAATACGGGAGGGAAGATTAAGATGGTTTGGGCATGTCAAGAGGAGACCAATGGCAGCACCAATTAGAGCAGTGGAGAACATCATCTTAGAGGGTAGTAGGAGTAGAGGAAGACCTAGGTTGACTTGGGAAGAGATAAGTAGGCGAGCTATGGTACACTTGCACCTCTCTGAGCACATAATCGAGGATAGGAGTGAATGGAGGCGTAGAATTAAAATTAAGGACTTTTAGTGCTTAGGTAGGAAGGGCCTTTGAAAACTTATTGCGGGGCCTGATGTCTATGTGGTCCGCTTCTGCTCCTTATAGGCAAAACTAGCTGCTTCTCTGATGTATGCTTCTTCATTTTCTATTTCCTTTCGGTGATTTTTTTTATTGTATGTTGTGGCAAGGACAAATCACCTTCTTCATCATTCAGCCTTAGAAGACTGTTGATTATGGCTGGTGTGATGAAAATTACCCTCCCTTAAACTTTGGCAGCCTCTGCATTCTCCCCATCCATTATGACCACTTAGCGGGTCCTCCAAAACTCTAAAAGTTCATCTTCGCATAGTGGACGATCTATGGAGAGTGAAATGAAGTAGTTGGATAGTGTCACGAACCGGCAAACATCTAAGAACCTGGATCTTTCTCCGATGACAATAGAGCAAGCTAATTATGTTGCCTGTGTAGATGCATGGATAAATCTTGGTGGTTTTTTGGATTAGGGTTGGCCATTTATCAGTAGATTTCTTGGGAAGAAAGGTAAAACGAGAGGCGGTTTGTGGGTGAATTTAGGTTAAAGTGATTTGCAAATGAAGAGAAAAGTGAGAGAGAGGGAACTGTTGAAGATAAATATATATATACATATATATATATATATGTATGTGTATATATATATATATATGTATGTGTGTGTCTATATATATATGTACATACATACATACATACATACATACATACATACATATATATATATATATATATATAGATATATATATGTATGTATGTATGTATGTATATATACATATACGTATGTGTATAAATATATACACATATATACATATATATATATACGTATATATATACGTATATATATACGTGTATATATATATATATAAATATATATATATATATATATATATATATATATATATATATATATATATATATATATATATATATATATATATATATATATATATATATATATATATATATATATGCCTACACATACGTATATGTATATATACGTATATCTACATATACGTATATCTACATATACGTATATGTACATATACGTGTATATGTATATATATACGTATATATACGTATATATATACATACGTATACATACATATTTGTATATATACGTATATGTATATATATACGTATGTATATATATACGTATATGTATATATATACATATAGATATATATACGTACACATATACATATACGTATATATATACATACGTATATATACGTATATGTATATATACACATGTTTATATATATGTATATGTATATATAGGTATGTGTATATATACATATACGTATATATACATACGTATATACACGTATATGTAGATATACGTAGTATATATACATACGTATATATACATATACGTATATATATACATACGTATATACATGTATATGTAGATATACGTAGGTATATATATACATACGTATATATACATATATGTAGATATACGTAGGTATATATATACGTATATGTATATATACGTATGTATATATATACGTGTATATATATAAGTATATATATACACATACGTAGGCCAAATAGGCACTACATCAACGTCTCATGCACTTTCCTGCCACCGCCATCGAAATCACTTTCGGAATCGTAGTGACCCAATCCCCATAAACCGTCACCAAACTCCCATAAGGTGCTGTCAGTCTAATCATCTTTTTGCGACACGCGATGTTTGCCTCGTAGTCTGCCACCCAATCCATTCCGAGGACTACATCAAAACCACCTAAGGTGATCACGAATGGTCTAACAGGAAACTTATGACCTTCTAAATCTATGTCACAGCCTTCTATCATCTCAGAAATCCTAGTAGACTTACCTATGGCAGTTTGTATATCGAAGGGCTCATCAATACAGCTACTACTGACAGGAAAATTAGCACAGAAAGTAGTAGAAAAAAATCTCCTACTAGCACCAGAATCAAATAACACAGAAGGAAGAGTTTGGTTTACTAGAAACGTACCTGACACCATATCAAGGTCCATCCTAGCCTCCTCCCTGGTCATGGTGAAAGCTCTGGTGCTTGCCTTCTGCCCTTCACTCCCGGTCATCTTCTTCTCCCCAGAACTCTCAGCCCTTGGCTTCTTGCATTCCCTGCTCATGTGACACCTCTCTAGCATAGTTAAAACATCTAGCCACATGACAGTCCTTTGCTATATGTCCATCCTCCCACACTTGAGGCATACATTCGATCCCCACCTACATTCTCCGGTATGCTCCTTTCCACAATTTCCACACCTCTTCAACCCTGCACCGGATGTGACCACACGTCGGTCATCCACCCAGGCATTCTTGTTGTTTGCCGGAGCACCACCCCATCCAAACCGCTTCCCGTTCCAGTTCCGGTCACCACCACCTTTCTTACTCACCTCAGCCACCACTACCTCCCTTTTATCATACAGTCTTCCAGCCAAATCAACCACCGACCTGAACGTGCTCGCTCGGGCAGCGATCATATGCCTGCGGATGTCCGCCGGTAAGCCCTGAATGTATCTCTTGATCTTTTGTGATAAGGGTGTCACCTGATCCATTACTAGCCATGCCATCTCATTAAACTTGGTGGTGTACTGCTGATGTGTCATGGTTCCCACCTCCAGCTGCAGGAACTCTCTCCACCTAGTCTAACTCCCGATAAGCACAGAACTCCTTAATCACCAACTTCTTCAGTTCACTCCACCTCATTCTACCAATCACCCTACTACCCTCGGCTTGGACAATGTTGTCCCACCAGCATAGAGCTGAGTCCACAAATGAATGAGTGGCAAACTTCACCTTCTGGTCCTCCCGACACTCGCTAATTTCAAGGTCAGCCGCCATCTCCCTCACCCATCGGTGAGCAGCAGCAGCAGTGTGATTACCATCAAAGGTATGGGGCATGCATCTTTGGAATGCGCCATAATTACAGCCTCGTGCTGCCTCTGGCATAGGCTCTTCTTCCTCCTCTTCCTCATCAGTAGGTATAACCGTCTCAGTCTCGGGTTGTTCTCTCCCTCCAGAGGTCCTGTTCCTATCCTTCCTCTCTCCTTCTCTAACAGCTTTAATCACTTCGGTCACCACAGACGGCAAGATTGTCTGCATGAATTGATGAACCTCCTCTACCATGGCCTCCTTCACGGAGGCTCTCAAATTAGCACTCTGATCACCACCCTCTAGATGAGGGGTCTCAGGCTCCTCATGGGTCACCTTTTCAACCCTGGGCCTTCCTCTTATGACCTGTGGTCTAGCACCACATCAACCACGTACTACGCCTCGTGAAGCCTTAGAAGATCTACCTTTAGCCATCCTCTAACACACTATAAGATTCAAACACTAACTTGGTCATTCAAGGTAATAGCTCAGTTTATGTCAAGTATAGTAAGTCCCTAATTATAGTGGCCAGTTGTGATTAACCACTTACTTTACCCTTCATACCCCAAGCATTTCCTATACTGACTACTTCAGTATCTAAATCTACTAAGGGCAAACAAATCAAATAACATGCGCACATAATACCGGTTAACATTTAAGAAAATAACTGATGGCACGTAGCAACTTGGACTAGCATCCCTTCTCTTTGTCCCATTCTCAGTTTAAGTTTAGGCTTCTTTTGAAAATATTTACCCATTTCACTTAAACTTTGGCTCTGATACGAACTTGTAAGGCCCTATTCACGGGCATCTCACACATTTTCACAGCGGAAATTACTTAAAACCATTTCATATATTAATGAACGCTTTTCTAAAATAATACAACGTAGTTAATAGTTACAAAATGTCATAATTTGCATTACATCACAAAAACATCATTGTTATACAAATGGATTCCATCCCAAAAATGCCAAGTAGCTGCCCCGTGCCATCCTCAATAAGAATCACCTGCCAACTGGAAAATACATAAAAGTCAGCGTTGCTGAGTGAGTTCTAGTTTCGTAATAAAATAATCGTATTTACCATTCAAAACCGTTCTTTACTTTCATATGTGCTCATACATCATACGTACAAATAGATAATGTTATTATTATCTCCATCATCGTTCATTAACTTTCATTAGTTTATCATCGTACGTCATCGTTATCATTCGTTATCATCCTAACCATATTTCACTTACGTTCACCTTTATCCTTCTCACATTCCAGGCCAGTTCCACGGGCTATACACCAACGTTATGCATAAAGCGGGTACTAGTCCGAAGTGTATAAGAAGACTCCCATACGTTATGCCTGGTGGCCTGACCACAGTACCGGGGCAATTTCATTTGGACCAATACCATGTGCTATACCCCACCATCATGCATAAAGCGGGTACTGGGCCGAAGTCTATAATTAGACTCCCACTCGGGTAAGCGGCAAGATCCCATATGTATGGTCAATCACAAGGATTAGACCCCAGTGTGTATCCTTCTGGGCTAGCTAACCCTTACACAGTTGAGTTAACACCCTTCATTGGGTGTGAACCTCCATACATTGCTTGCAAGACTTTTCTTACATCCTTTCATTCATTAATGCATGCATTCATTCTTTCTTTACATTCCACTTATCATTATCATTAACTTCCGCTTACATGATACTTTTCATTCATTTCATACTCATAACATGTAAGTCACGGAATAATACATAATAGGAACATAAGGAAACATAACATAAACGTACATAGCATCACATAACATCACATACATCATCACACATCATCATAAACATCATGCATCATCCACCTCCATACACATACACATACATAACAAGTCATCATAGAACATAACCGACCCTCCAGGGGACAACAGGGGTTCGGGGCGGCAGCCCCTGACAGCGGGGTCCTAGGGGCAGCAGCCCCTGGGGGGTCCAAGGGGCAACGCCCCTGGCTGGGGCCGTGCTGGGATAGCACATTTTGTTATAGAAAAATTGATCTTCCTGTTAAAACCTCTTAAAAATATTTCTAAATTTTAGGCGCATGATCACTATGCAGGCGCATGGGTACTATGCAGGCGCTTGGCCTTCTAGACGCATGGGAACACTTAGGCACATGGGAAGGTTCTCGGCGCATGGGCACTATTGGGGCGCATGACCCAACACTTAACCATTCTGGGCAAACTCTAGACGCATGAGCCCTATGCAGAACCATTCTGGGCAAACTCTAGGCGCATGAGCACTATGCAGGCGCACGGGCCTGACTTAGGCGCATGGGCACTTAGGCGTTCAGGCACTATTTAGGTGCGTGGAGTTTGGGCGTCGGGGCATACTTAGTCATTTCGGTAGTTGGGCGTATGGGTACTATTTCAGATGCATGAACAACTACTTGTAACTAACATCACCATAATGCAAGCCCAAATTCAATTCTAACGGATTCTAAGCTTTGTTCTCACATTATAAGTATCAAAAATACATCAATAACATCTTCATAAGCATAAATCATCCCAATTCACACCCCACCCGCATACACACATACACATTCATACGGGTATAAATATCCATTTCATAAAATTGTTTATACATGTATTTCCAGCCTCAAAATCAGTTGAAACATGTAAAAAGGGGGTTCTAGAACTCACCTTATGCAACTTTGGGTATAACTTCCTTCAAACCCATTTGCTACAAGCTAAAACATCTAAAAACCCACAAAAAACACACAACCGAACATACAAACACGTATAAGCACAAACCCGAGACTAAAAATCAGTCAAAACCAATTCAAGTCACCTAAAACATACCTTGAATTCGATGTTCTTCTTGTTCTTCTTCAAAAACCCGAATTCTCTGCTCTTTCTCTCTCTAAAATTGAAAGAAATGAGATGTGCAGGTGATTATGGGAGGCCATGTCACCTTTATGCACCCACTTTTAACCCTTAACTTGGGTTAAATTGCACTTTCTCCTTTTATTCACGTTTATTCTTTCTTTCTTGTCTATTAAAAATATTCAGGTGTTATAAGTGGGACGGAACCTGTTATTCCTCAAACAGATGTGGGTAATGCTCCCTCAACTCTTCTTTAGTCTCCCACATAGACTCGGATCCTTTCATGTGCTTCCACTATACACGCACAAGAGGAACCACTTTATTCCATAACCGTTTCTCTTTACGACCAATGATCACCACTGGTTTCTCTACATAGTTGAGCCTTTCATCTACTTCGATATCTTCCAGTGGCACAAGCATATCCTTGACTGCCAAACACATCCGCAGATGAGATACATGGAATGTCGGGTGAATTGCACTTAACTCATCGGGTAGTTCTAACTATCAGCCACCTCTCCTACTCGAGCAATGATTTGGAAAGGCCCTTCCATGGTGCGACTTTTAACATAACCCTATCACCCACCTGGAACTCGATCTGTCTACGTCTTTTATCAGCATACGACGTCTGTCTATCTTTAGCTGTCTTCATAATGGCTTTGATCTTTTCTAGTTTCTCTGTCATAGCCTCGATCACCTTAATACTTCCCAACTCATTCTGACCAATGTCACCCCAACAAACGGGTGCCCTTCATCTCCAACCGTATAGCATCTCGTATGGTGGCATGCCAATGCTGGCATTATAACTGTTGCTGTATGAGAATTATGCTAATGGTAAATGGAGGGTTTGATGTAGTCCTAGGAATGGATTAGTTTTCGGACTACGAGGCAAACATTGTGTGTCGCAAGAAGATGATTAGATTGATAGCACCGTCACGATATATGGTGATTGAGTTATGACA